>JAIGNY010002361.1:270000-367500 GCA_020152595.1 Chiridota heheva | reverse complement strand
TATATATATATATATATATATGTATATATATATATATATATATATATATATATATATATATATATATATATATATATATATATATATATATATATATATATATATATATATATATATATATATATATATATATATATATATATATATATATATATATATATATATATATATATATAGTAGTAAGAGGCCACTATACAGGTAGTGGCCAATCAGAAGCCAGCAATTCAGTCGTGTGACTAATTTGTCATGAATATTCATAGATACCAATGCTGGCTTCTGATTGGCCACTACCTGTATAGCAGCCCCTGACAAGGTCACTACCTGTATAGCGGCCCCTGAGATTTCCCGCCAATCACTACCTGTATAGCGGCCCCTGAGATTTTCCTGCCAATCACTACCTGTAGGGGGTATCATGGTACTCATTGTCGCCCATTTCACAACAATACACCCTGAAAATCTGTTGATTAGATTTGTCAAAGAGTTTAAACTGTACAAGTAATACAGATAAATCACAATTATCGATAATATTGGGATAATATCGTCACAATTTACCAAGTCACTTTATTCGAGAAACAGGAAACTTGTCATGTTTGAGACCATGTCTTTGAAAATAGGTAAGATTTGAGCGGCGATATTTTTTAAACAGTGTGATTCGAGCGGCGATAATTTTTTAAACGGTGTGATTTGGAAAACGAAATTTTATTTTCATAACCTATTGACTTTGCACAGGGAGCAAAATTTGAGCGACAATATTTTGAAAATGTGACTGATTTCAGAAGACATTTTTTTCTGACACTCCTCATTTGAGAAACAATTTTTCTGAAACACTCATTTGAGAAACAATTTCTCTGAAACACTGTCATTTGAGGCAGTTTTTTGCTCAACTGTTTTTCATTTGAGAGGACAAAGCTGGCGTCTAACGGGGAATGACAGGACAGAACTGCACTTTAATGCGAAATACGAGGGTCTTCATCGTGGGAATAATCGGATAAAAACTACGTTTTTAACGGGAAAGCTGGCGTCAACGGGGAGAATGACAGGACAGAACTGCGCTTTAATGCGAAATACGGGGGTCTACGGGGGATTCATCGTGGGAATAATTGGACAAAATTACGTTTTTAACGGAAAAAATGGCGTCAACGGGGGAATGACAGGACAGTACTGCACTTTAATGCGAAATACGGGGGTCTACGGGGGATTCATCGTGGGAATAATTGGACAAAATTACGTTTTTAACGGAAAAAATGGCGTCAACGGGGGGAATGACAGGACAGAATTGCACTTTTATGCGAAATACGGGGGTCTACGGGGGCTTTATCGCGGGACTTCGGACAGAACTTCGCTTTGAAAAGGGGGTAATTCCAAAGCACGCCCCCTAAACTTTTTTTATTTAAACATTTCATTTGAGCATGCACTTTTTGAAAACCATTTTTGAAATTCCAATTAGGGCGTCAAATTTGAGAAGGCATTTTGATGTGTACTTTAGATTTTGAAATTCCTTGAGCGCTCTTTTTTCTCAACCATTCACTTTTGAGAGGATAATTTGAAGAAAGAAAAGTGGTAAAAAACGAGGGAAATGGGGTAAAAAGCGAGGGACTTTATTGCGTACACGCGATAATGACGTCATTGCCTTGAGAATGGGACAAAAGTATCTATGACGTTATGATGTGTATTATGTTGTATGTGACCATCGACCAGTCTAGGACTGTCCGGAGAGAACCGCCATGACGACGGAACGTCGATGAACCTTGCGCCGTGCCAAAGCACTACTTAAACCCGATTTTGCCCGAGTTATATTGCCCTATGCGAGGTTGACGAAAATATAGTCGCTACCCCCCGTCTAACATCAGGCGACTCTAGCGTATCAAGGGTAAGCAAGGTGTGTTTTCTTCCTTGTGACTGTTGGTGTGTATCATCCTGGGATAATTCCAAGCAATTCATAAACCAATTCACATGTTATTGCCAGCCATTAACTTAAAAAAAAAAAAAAAACCTGAAACACACTTACCATATTCAAATCCTAAAGTAATTACAGTGACAGATTTATTTGAGCGAGACAATGACGCAACCCTGAGGACCAGGCTCATAGTCCATCACCCCTGCTGTTCTCCTAAGCGACGACGATTAACCTCTCTCTGAGTCATGGGAATCAAACACGCAGTATGCACACAATACACCACAGTAAGTATAACACGCAATGCCAACACGTCATAACTCAATAACACGTTGTAGTCGTTAGTGTAGCGGACGAATGCTATGAATGATAAAACAAAGAGAGTTGAACACACAATTACAATGACGGGGTCGTCACCTGCGTATTCGGTTATGATAGTACAAATGCTATCACGAAGCGCTTAATACGACCCGGACGAGAACACAGGTACGACGTACGGACAGACATAACATCGACAACCAAGTCAATGTCCACGGCCTTTGATAACCAGTTATGGTGCACTGGCATAATAAAACAAAATCTTCACCCCGCTTTTAAATGTTCAGTCTTGAATGACATTCGATACTATTGCCATATATGGTCATCACACCACTATTAAGTGACCAATCGGATGGATTCAAAATGATGTTACGTATGTAATGGACCAATACCATTATTTGATATTCGTCTTTCATGTCTTATCCCATGGTAACAGACATCAAGGACATTTAAACAAAGGATCTATATTGATCCAATAAACACACATGGATTATGAATGTGTTTTCTTATCATTTCGCCATGCATAATCATCGATCGGTCTATTCTTGACCATGCAAACATCTTCACAGATACCCCATTGTTAAACACAAAATAATCAAAGCTCTAGTACCACCCAATTATTAAACACGCATCATGTACAGAAATGATGTATCGATCGGTTCTCTTTGTCAAACACAAGGACATTTAAACAAGGGATCTATATTGATCCAATAAACACTCATGGATTATGATTTTTTTTTCCTTCTATTGATATCGATTTACCACGCAAACACATCTTCACAGATAATTTTTCTCCATTATTTTCTTCGCATTATGTACAGAAATGATGTATCGATCGGCTCTACTAACCCCCATTATTAAGCAGCAATAACAAAAAATACGCCTGGGATGTGCACAACATGGATTGACTGTATATTGTACATTTTTCCTATATATATTGTACAAGTTTCCTGTTTCTCGAATGACGTGACTCGGTAAATTGTGACGATATTATCCCAATATTATCGATAATCGTGAATTATCTATATCATTTGTACAGTTTAAACTCTTTGACAAATCGGCAATCCGATGACCAAGAGGGAAAATCTCAAGGGCCGCTATACAGGTAGTGGCCAATCAGAGGCTCCATCGTCGAGAATATCCTGTGACGGCAATCCGATGACCCAGAGGGAAAACAGGGGTCACAATACAGGCCCCGAGAGGTCACTATACAGGCCCGGAGAGATCACTATACTACAGGCCCGGACCAATCCGATGACCCAGAGGGAAAACCTCAGGGGCCGCTATACAGGCCCGGATCAATCCGATGACCCAAAGGGAAAATTTCAGGGGCCGTTATACAGTCCCGGACCAATCCGATGACCCAGAGGGAAAATCTCAGGGGCCGTTATACAGGCCCGGACCAATCCGATGACCCAGAGGGAAAATCTTAGGGGCCGCTATACAGGCCCGGACCAATCAGAAGCCAGCATTGGTATCTATGAATATTCATGAGAAATTAGTCACATGACTGGAATGCTGGCTTCTGGCTGGTCTGATTATAGTGGTCCTATATTACTACTATATATATATAAATATATATATATATATATATATATATAAATATATATATATATATATATATATATATATATATATATATATATATATATATATATATATATATATATATATATATATATATATATATATATATATATATATATATATATATATATATATATATATATATATATATATATATATATATATATATATATATATATATATATATATATATATATATATATATATATATATATATATATATATATATATATATATATATATATATATATATATATATATATATATATATATATATATATATATATATATATATATATATACATATATATATATATATATATATATATATATATATATATATATATATATATATATATATATATATATATATATATATATATATATATATATATATATATATATATATATATATATATATATATATATATATATATATATATATATATATATATATATATATATATATATATATATATATATATATATATACAAGTAAGCATATAGGTTGCCATAACGCTAACGCTAGGAACACATGTGGTCTGCGCCACCAGATCGTACATACAACACAGCAAAACGTAAACAAATAAACTAACGTTAGAATCTCGGTGATTGATCCAGAATTTGCCTCTAACTGTCTAAAATGCTTCTGACTTATCTAAAACCGTACATGTTTCACTAAAAAGGTACTGTTATGTCATTCTGGAAGCCTAATTTGGCGTCAAAACTATTTCTCGAGGTCAGAGTCGACGTAACTGTGTAGTACTATCTGTAGTACCGTCAGATATGCCAGCCGTGTTATTAATAATGCTGCCCTTTGTGATGGCTCTTGGAACATCCTAAAACTTATCTACGGACGTTGAATAATTAATCACAAACGTGCGGTGACTAAGAAAATGGCGACCAAAATATGAATCTCGGATAACTTTATCCCGTCGTGGTGCCAAATAGATAAAGATTTTGGAAAAAGTTTTTGGAAAAGTGTATTATTTAGACTAATTTACACGTGTGAGTTTAAAAAAACAGGAATTGCATTTAATCTATAACAACCCTCGTACAATAATCCAATCTCACCCCGTACTGAGGAATGCATATAATAACTATATAAACATAAACGATGGCATTGTTTTGAGCTTTGACCGTACTCAGGCTTTGGAGAGCTTGTCAGAGGAGTTAACGGAAAGATAAGTAGTCTAAAATACTTTGATAAAAGTAACTAAAATCACCTTAAAAACAGTTTTTGAAGATATGGATCAAACATCGATTCTAATCAATGTGGGCGAAAAAAAAGAAGGTAAAATGGTTTCGTTTCTATAAAGAACTGAGATTTTCCTATACTTTTAACACCTCGCTTAAAACAGTGCAGGGGGAGGGGCGGGGGTACAGGATTTTGTAGTACCCTCGGACGGCCAGCCATCACAAACGGCAGCATTACTAACACGGCTGGCATCAGGCTGACGATACTATGCGGAGTAATGTTTATGTACCTAGCCCACTATCATTTTTCAACTCTAAAAATTAGGACTGTCCACTAACCTTTGTAAGTTATAACACTACATGTAGCCTTTCATCTGACAAGAAGTATTGAAATGCTCATATTTAACTAATTATTGACCGACCACATTTGGGATGCAATGAAATTATGTTTGATTTGAACTGAGCTTAATGATCCTTTCATATTCACTTGCTCGGTGCCACCTCATCTCCGGGAGGTGACGTCATTTTCTGGAGTGAAAACAACCTTTGCGCGATATACGTACGCAAGTCCATATCGTTCAGTGTGTGCGATACGTATGGCATGTAAAGAAACACACTTAATCGCTTTGTTTTCACTCAAATGCGACCGCGCACATTCACCTCGCATTGGAGTGGAAAAAAAGCTATCAGCTGTGTTTGTTTATATATGTACCGCACACAGTAAACGCATACGGACTTGTCCACGTGTATCGCGCAAAGGTTTGTTTTCGCTCCAGAAAACGACGCCATCTTCCTGTTCTGAAGTCTTGAACTGGATTGAGATAAATAACAATAAATAAGGATATAGTCGGACCATAAATTAACATAACTATCCTATGGCGGCGCCATTCATCACCGTGCTAAAGGTTTTTGAGGCCACACCGGCTTTTCATCAGGCGCTTAAGCGGGCCGTGAAACCACGCTGCTCGCACAGTGCCGACTTTGGGGTTTTGATCCGCACCTGCTCACACCCCCTAGTCATCCACTTGCTGCCGCTACAACAACAATGAAAATTACGTGGCGATTGGGCCCATCACATACGTTGACACGTGACACAAAGGGGCCGCGGGACATCTCTTATACTGACGGACGAAACATGCATGGGTGATCGATGAGTAGCGGACGACAAGAAAATAATTATTTCAATAAAACAGATGTTGAAGAACCACCGACCACGGTAGGGTAGGTAAGGTGCAGGCGTGTGGGTTAAAGGTTGAAGAGACGGCGGGTCTTTACTTTGTTTGGTGACAAGTCAGTGAGCTCAGAGTGGTTGGTGTTGGCTTGAGATGGGGGTTCGGTTATTAGTATGTCCTTAAACTGGTGATTTACTTGGTTATCGGTTTTTGTTTTGAAAGATAGTGATGGATGGCGATGGAGGTAACTATAGTTCTTGATAGAGTTTGATAGTTTGGGTGGCGAAGGTGTCATAGGTGGTGGTAAAAGTAATTCTAGATGCGATGGCATTCGTTGTTGAGCGCGACTGTGTCTTGAATGGTTGTTGTGACAATGCATGGTGTGGTCTTTGATCATGGAGGCTTCTTGGTCAGGTTGGATTGGAACTTCATCGCTGAATTTTCAACTAGGTTGTGAATTAGACAGAATGTTAGGGTAGCTGATCAAGATAGACTATCATGCGTTCCGTATCCTTTTGGGGTAGGTATTGACCACAGTACCATCCTCTGGCGACGAAACCGTTGGATTGGGGCCAGCACCCTCAATAAAAAAAAAAAGTAGGGGGGAGTAAGTGGGGAGGTATTAAGTGTATTGGTGTCTTAAAGTGTATTGACTATCAACAGATCAAACCACATTTGCAATCTGGTTGAAGCAGGTTTTTACCCGTAGCAATGCCTAGAATCACAAAGATTCTGGGTGGTTTGCCCCTTGGACCACACAAGATGGGCTTCTGGACCTTGTGCCCTGTAGGCGTTGCTCTACGTGCTCGGCGCTAGAGCCTTCAGCTTCAGCAAAAAAAAAAACATTGCCCATTTCAGCCTTTCCCCACCCCCCAATATTATTTTTTCGTTCCGGCGCCACTGCTGGTGTCAGCTGAATGTGTTGGAATGATCAGGGCACAGGCCGGTTCAGTATTGGCTAAAATACCAGTTGAAGTTTTGATGGCTTCGGTGGTTTGAGTTGATTTGGTAGACATTACTTTGTTTCTATTTGCTTCTGGTCCGACGGATCGGTATCGGAGCCTGTATATTTGCGTGAATTGCGCTTGGATTTGAGAGAGTGGGAGAGGTCTTTTCATTTTCTGTGAGGCAGGTGGAGTCAAGTGGTGATGTAATTGGAGTATCGTTTATGTGAGACTGGAGGTGATTAAAGGGCATTTGAAGGCAGGGGTTTGATTTGCAGTGAACGCAGATGGCCTTGAGCTTAGGATGGACACATGATTTGACGTTGTGGCTTCCTCCGCAGCGTGGGCAGGCAGTTGATGTAGAACACTGATGTCTGTCCCTTCGTCACCTGTGACCGTCCCGGGGTCGGCGAGGACAGCGGAGTGCCCCTGCGATCGCTTCCCTTAAACCAGCAAAAGTGGTAAGGTAAGGTCACTGTGTCCCGGCCAGGAAAATCTTTCTTTCATCCTCATGGCTTAAGAAGTTTCGGATTAAATTCCAGAAAATTCGAGAAGTTTAACGTCTGGAATTCACCTCTCTCACACATTGGGGCGTCCTCCGTCCGGCTCCCACACCACAAGATCCGGCGCTCGAATGTCTTCTCCGAAAAGAAATCTCAGCCATGCTCGCCAAAAGGGCAGCAGAACTGGCGGCTGTGGTAATCACCTCCATACTTTTCTTGGCTAAAACGGCAAATCGAGACCTATCTTAATCTTGCAGCCTCTGAACAAGTTCATCAAGCCAACAAAGTTTAAGGTGGAGAATTATCATGTAATCCTCTCGCAGCTACGCCAGTGTCTTTGGGCCACGTCATAGACCGCTTATTTATTTGAGGAGATATCTAAAATTAAAGTTTGGTATCATTTGTGTAGACATGACTGAAATGAGACTAGTTGTGATGTCATAGCCGGGGGCATGCCCCCCGGGATTGACCACCATGGTTATACCTGGCCAGATTAAACTTTATTTGTATATCCATCTTATATCTGGATTTATCTAGCTAGATCAAACTTTCAAGTTATTTGTATATCAAAATATGTAGCATTAAATCTAATTTACATATGGCTTTATCTGGCCAGATCAAACTTCATATGTATCAAAATGACTTTAATCAAGTTTATATTTGGCTTTATCTGGCCAGATCAAACTTTATCTACCCAGATATAAACTTTATTAAACCCAGATCTGGATTCTTTGTAAGGGACGTTATCGCCGAGGGTCCAGGGCAAATCTATGATACACGCAAACCATGAATGAGAGGTTATGAGACTTAAAAGTTGAATGACCTCCGACAGGCCGCAAATCAGTAAATGACAACGACGAACTTGTATGGTTGGCCTTGCGGGTCATAACGTCTCCTAATGTTACGCCGAAGAAAAATCAATTCTTACGTCGTAACAATTCCATTTATACGTAAAAACGGGTCGCTAATTTGCTGTTTCCTTTAGGCGTACGAATACATATAATTTCACGCATGAAAACTATTTTTTATTCCTTACGTCTAAAGAAAACAAACAATTAGCAACCCGTTTTAGACATATGCATTGGTATTGTTACGTCGTAAGAAATTATTGTTACGACGTAAGAATTGACTTTTCTTAGCGGAAAATACGTCTGAAAATTAGTTTTGACGCGTAAAATTATGTCTATTATTACGCCTAAAGGAAACAAGCCAATTAGCGACCCGTTATTAGACGTATAAAATGGAATTGATACGACGTAAGAAATGATTGTTACGGCGTAAGAATTGATTTTTCTTCGGCGTAACATTATAAGACGTTATGACCCGCATGGCCAACTTTAAACGTGTACATCATGCGTGCGTCATTATCCTGATTGCTGATTGGTCAACAACTGCCTGGACAGTTGTAATTCTTTGTCCGGTTATGGACACGGCGGCCGGTCTATAACCATGTCGTTTGGCATTATAGACCATTTGCCCTCATCCAAGACTTCTCTAGTTCTCTCGGCCTATGTATATGCATTTGCCCAGTTGTGTCCGCTTATCAAAGGGCCCGGGCCATGCTGGCGAAACCCCGGTAAAGGCGTCTGGAGGAAAATTGATGAATTTGATGACAAACAATAGATACCCCATCACTAGGAAGAAGCAATGGCTTAGGGGATTCGTGGCGTAGCAAGGGTCATTGGGCCTCAGTGCAGCCATTTAAATGGAGACCACAAGGAGAGTCCATGCTCACCCAACCAACCACCGATGGGGCCGGGGCCGGTTGTGGTACTATATACTGGAAATGGCTTTTCTGGCTGAGAATGGGAATTAGTTAGATCAGTGGCGTGGTGGAACATATTTCACTGGAGGGAGGAGGGGCAAGGGCATTTTGGCGCCTCCCCCCAAAAAATGTTCATGAGCAGAAAAGTGAAACGTTGGGCACATAAATCTATATTGGCATGCACCGTTTACAGCGCTTTTGGTAGTATAACAAATCGCTTCAAATTCTATCAAATCTAAGTTGGGAACCAGGGGCGAAGCCCCGAAAACCTTCCGTTTTTTGTGATTTTGATAGCAGAAAAGTGCTTTAAAGTGTGTTAAATGTAGGGGCGAAGCTCTCCGAAGCAATGCATTTCAGAAGATTGCTTAATATTGTGTTAAATCCAGGGTCGAAGTTCTGGTAGGCGCGCCCAACTGCAGCCCGGTGAGCCCCGAAAGCTTAGCTTTTTTGTCGTGACTTTTGGTATCAGAAATTGCTTAAAATCGTGTCATTTCCACACTTTATAAGCTAAAAGGAATATACCTTTTGGAACAAAGGATTAAATGTTTGATTCCAGTGACTACCATATGTCTCAAGGGCGGATCTAGGAAAATCACAAGGAGGGAGTTCTGGTTATCATTTGTAATTTCACAAAAGTTTGGGCCCAGAGGGAGCTAGGGGACAGAAACCGACTTTCTGAAAAGTAGGGGTCCTTTATGGCCCCGGCTTCCGACGCCGCTGATTTGTACCATATATTTTCCATTCATGACAGCACCATGCATGGCATTTGAAATAATGAAAAGTAAAATTTCGGAGGAGGGGGCGGAGGTGGTTCCAACCCCTAGCCCCTCCCCAACCCCCTTAAGATAAGCTCTGCATATTGCTTCGCTTTATCAAAAAAAAATCACCTGTTGTAAAAATAAAATACACCAAATAATTAACAGCGCAATTTCGGGAATTAATGCAATGACAATGCAAATACTCAAAATAAATCTTATAATGTATTATCATATTGCTATAGTATTTCATTTGCATTGTTGTGACCCGTGCATTAAATACCGTTAATGCACGACTTAGCACTCGCGAAGGCTACTCACTCAAGTCCATTTCCCGCCGTGCATTAAATACGCATATAAACACTGCCTTGATATTGATCTTTAAAGATATCACTCTCTGGGCCCCTCATTATGTCTGTATTCATGTCTTTAAATAAACATTTTGACACATGATAATTTGTAATCAGCATAAGACAAAGGACGTCTATGGCTTAATTGAATTGGTGTACTAATATGTATGGTCTACTCTTCTCTATGGATGTGAATGCTGGACAATTACCAGTGACATCAAGAAAAGATTAAAACCCACGGAAATGTGGTTCATTAGGAGAATGTTGCAAATAGGTTGGACAGAAAGAAAAACCAATGATTTTCTGATAGCTTCAGGCATGGACGGGTCCCTACTCAATGCCATCAAAAGGAGACAGATGGAATTTTTTGGCATGTTTATTGGAAGGGTGGGTTGGAACAGCTTGCAGTGTGTGGGAAAATTGAGGGCAAAAGAAGTAGAGGAAGGCAGCGAGTTAAATATGTCCAAAGCTTAAACAACTGGACAGCCAACAACAGCCTAAATAACAATAAGTTTATGCATTTAGCTCTAAACAGAAGTAACTGGAGGGTCATGATCGCCAAAGTCTGTTCCAGACTCGGCACCTAGAAAGAGAGAGAGAGAGTGACAGAGAGTACCAATTCAGAATCACAGTATTCAGCTTTCTTTTGTCCCCATCTAATCTTCTAAGCATTCCATATAACGCGCTCACCAGGTGCAATGTCAGGATGCTTTTGTTATGCAAATTTTTGATCAGCTTTATACCAGTAACGCAATAATTCATGATTTTGCATAAGAGAATTCCATGCACTATTATGTAAAGTGTTATTTTGGTTAAACCAGAAATCTCTAAATAACTGAGATTCCTGGTTAACCTGTGCTTTCGCACTCAAAGCACCTGTACCGTCCAGGCTCGATCCTAAAGCACCTGTGCCGTCCAGGCTCCTGCAGCTCCCAAAGCACCTGTACCGTCCAATATTTCAAGCAATTATCATCCAGTTGTGGGAGTTGTAGTTGCAGCAGGGCTGATTGCTTTTTTCTTTATCAAACAAAGAATATGCCAGTACCTCCCCATGTGCAAAACACTGAAACTGTTTCCAGAGAGCCAAGCACCGTGAGTCAGTTTCCAGAGAGCCAAGCATTGATGTTTCTGAAATGGAATAAATACTACCAAGAAATATAACCAATCCTTTAAATTAAACATATAAATTTAATATAAAATTGGCAACTGCAATAGCAATGATTGTACGTGGCGCTATAGCAAATGCTGTATAGCTCTCAGTGGATCAAGTTATTTATTTTCCGCTTAAAAATCGAAAGAAGCAAATGAAAAGAAAATACCTGATTTAGCTCTTCAGCAACTGACTTGAGTAAGAGACGAGTGGAGTAAGAAGCGTAAAAAAACATCTGGACTATATAAATGAACAACTGCAAAAAGAAACGCATTCTAAGCAAACATTCACGGATATTGATAGGGCAATGCAGGAATAATATATATCGACCGGGAGACGGGTGGATATGCCACCCGAGTTACAAACAAATAATAAACCAAAAATTGGAGCAGCTCCTTCCTTGGCTAGAGGGAGAGGGAGTGTAAGTTGCTTCGGCCAAAAGAAAATTTCATAATCCATTTTTGTTCAATTTTAAATTTTAAAGTGAAAATGATCCATGGATTAATAAAAAAAAAACATCAATTCGGGAAAATAGGTATGCTTTAAGTCATGAGTAAAGTAAAATCCCAACTTGGTGTATTTCAGATTTTCTACCCCCGTATAAAAAATTATAGCTACGTCACTGAACGTTTGCAAAATTCTCGTTGATTTCGAATAAGTTGAAAACTACGAGTAGAGAGCAACAACAATCTGTTACATCAAACTGCTCCCCGGCTTAGACTGTTCCCGCAAGTTAATACCCTCCCCAGCAAAGGCTGCTCCCACAACTTTACACCCTCCCCGGCTGAGGCTGTTTCCTAAAATGTCCACCCTCCCCGACATAGACTGTTCCCCAACTTTCAATCCTCCCCGACTTAAGAATGCTTCCTCACTTTTCCATCTTCCCGTATCATCATGCTGCTTCCACATTATACAGTTATAATTCTAAACAAAGGATGAAAGAGGAGGCAGATGGTGTTCTAGCTTGGTGAAATATTATAATCTGTTGGACCGCAAAGCTAGAGATGAATTGCTAAGCCTTGTGGACAGTATATGATTACAATTCTAATTAAATTGCACCTTCTATTTTCAATTACTAATATTCTAAATAACTAATCTTGATTTGATTGATTTAAATGACTTTTTTGAGAGGATGGGGAGGAGGGCGGGGAGGGGGCACGGGGAAGGAATTGGGGGGGGGCACCCAATACGTCCGTTTGATCAGTGATGACTGAAAAATACTCACAAGTTGATTGCCACGACTTTGATGCTATATTGGCTCTTGAAAGAATTGGTGTTCCACCCTCATGTGGCAAACTTCACTTCATACTGAGGTAAACCAGCTAACGCGGTTGCGTCAGATTATGATTGATGCCATTCATTCGGGGGCTGACAACCGACTGGGTACCAAGCCTGGTCCAACGTACATTTTCTGAAAAGAAAAAAGATGAGATCTATGCCTGTAAGTTTGTAAATCTGATGAGGTTTACTTGTTCTTTTTTACATGATCCTTATGGAACGTATTTATGTTGACATGCATTGCGATATTGAAAATCGAAAAAAGCCTCTTCATTTTTATCACCGACAAAAAATTCACCAACAAAAATTTTATCACCAATATATGGAACGTATGGAATGCAAAAATTAGGTGGTTGAAACTGTGAGTCGTTAATAAAAAAATTTTTTGTGTCGTTTGATATATATTTTTTTTTTAAAAAGTCAATTTGATCAAACTTTTTGTCATTGATAAATTTCTTTTTGTTCTTGATAAAACTTTTTGTCGATATGGAACGCGTGGAGTGCAAACATTAGGTGGTTGAGACTGGAGTTGTTGATAAAAACAAAATGTGTTTCGGAGGTAAAATAATTGTTAGTTGTTGATTAAACTTTTTATTTCGTTTTGGCGGGGCGCTCTTTCGATATTCGATTACTGAAATATTTCATGATGAAAAATGGCGAACGCATCAATGCATAATCGTGTTGGCAGAAATTCCAGTTATTTTTTCTGAAGAATAATTTGAATATTTTGTAAACATAGGGTTTACATGGGATGAAGTGGCAGAAGTTTTTTGGTTTCCCAGTAAATATGTTTTGCTATAAGTTAAATTCGTTTTGATGTTATCGTTGAACGCACTGCGTAGTAGTCAACACACGATAATAATAACATGGCCGTTGGCCAAAGTTAAAGTGCATCATTCTGATCATAACAACTTTTAAGTAAGTCGGCAATTGGAAGCAAACGAGGGCAGACGTACCTTACGAACGAACAAGCGATTGTTTTATTCTGTGTTTTTAGCTCAACATACCTTTAAGAGATTTGAGTTTATGGGATGACTAACTTAAGAGACAGGTTCTCGTTCGGATACGTTCGGATTTTTGCAGCGTTTATGATGTCCTAAGCGTCTTTTGGATATTTTGCTGTGTTGCTAGCTATGTTTGCCTTAAATAGATCGATATGTTGATGCACTAACAGTTCATCATTGTTGCGTAGTTTTAACGAATTCTGCATTCCAAAATTCACTAAAACTTTACTAAAAACTTGGATTACTGCGTCAAAATACTGTCTGACACATATGCTAATCGAGCTTGACATCCCGTTTGAGATTTCACGAAACGCTCATAATCAATGTCCACGGCCTTTGATAACCAGTTAACTTGTGGTGTACCTTTTATAGTTGATAGCTCACTGGGTTTTAAAAACCTATTAAAATTTTAAGAATAGCTAAATAGCTTAACCAGATTATTACAACCAGTTAATGCGATTGAATCTTTGGCTGTAAAATCAACAAAGTGTTAATAACTCACTGATAAAAAAAGAAGAAGAAATATAACACTTTTGAAAATCAGCATGAGTCTCCTGTCGCATTCAGACGCATGACCTGGCTTGCAGTAAATCTTATCCACAATATCTTGTGACCTTTTCGTTCAATATTTGACTTGTTATTTGCTCCCCTTCCCCCCTCCCCTCGGGTAAATTTGGATTTCTTTTCGGAAATTTTGCTTCAAGTGTTTTTTAATTTTTGGGTAGTTTTTTTTTCAATTTTTGGAAAATTTGGTTCATTTTCGGAAACGTTTTGGCTAATTTTGGAATAATTTTCTTCAGTTCCGGACAATTTTCTTCGATTTTCAGAACCTTTTCGTAAAATGTCTTTCTTTTTCGGGTAGGCCTACAATTTTTTTAATTTCCAGAAATGTTTTCCTAATTATCGGAAATCTTTGCTCATTTTCGGAACATTTTGCTTATTTTTGGAACATTTTCGGAACATTTTGCTTATTTTTGGATAATTTTGCTCACTTTCGGAAATTTTTTGGCCAATTTTGGGGTAATTTCTTTTATTTCTGGACAAATTCCTTCGATTATAAGAAAATTATCTTCCATTTTCGGAAAAATCACCTTTATGTCTGTATGTGATGGGTATCTTAAAGAATTCAGGGGTCAATTAAATTCATCTTATATTAAAGAGGACTTTAAAAGAAAGTTTAAAGATCGTATTATATAATGATTGCCACTTGGAAGTGTATTTGTGGGATGCTATTAGGCTTAGATGCTTATATTGATTCATTAATTGCGATAACTAATCATTTGCTCAGAATGGCTAGTACATAAATTAAGTCTTTTTGAAAGGATGTAAAATCCATCTTTATTTCATGCAAAAGTATTTTGCTGTTGGTATGTCTGTAATATGATTTCCTTGTCACTTAAAAGCAAACATTGTTAATAAAATTTGCATCATATTGATGTATTGATGTTGAGGCTTAGCTATTTTAGGCTTACTGAAAAAACAGTTTTCATATATTTAAACGACGGATATTAAAGCTCCCATACGCAGTGGGGCAACTAGAGTCCCGGGGTCCGTATTGTGCGGACGGGGGCAGGAGGTGCCCTATTGAAAGTTGTGGGTGGACAGGTCTGGATCCTTGATGCGTTTTTTTGAAGTTATTTTAGGTCATTCTTGAAGCTTTAAAACAAATAGTGCTTAGAAATGCTACATAATACGCAGAGGTTGTCACATACATTTAGTATTCATTTGACATAATTAACACATATCATTTTACCAGGGGCACCGACACCGAGGGCCGTGGTGGGAGGGCTATTCCCCTAATAATTTTCTAGCAGCAATTTTCAAAGAAGCCTTTTACTTGTTCGCCCGATGGATAAATGTCAACATTGGTCCTGGCTCCCCAATTTTTAAACCCATCTGCCCATAGGCGGAATTTTGCCCACCGAAAGTGTGGGAAAGTCAAAAGTGACAAGCAAAAGCTGTCAACTGAGAAGAGTGCCCCTTTTAAAATGAAAAGTGCTACTCAATTACGGTCGAAAATCGCACATGAAGTTGATTCTATACTCTCTCCGCTTCCCCGAGTTCCTTTTGACACCTCTGGCGCTTTGAGTCCCATAACAAAGATATTGCAGTGTTATTGTTGGAGGATAGACCCAAATCGATTTTGCACAGGGCCTGTAAGGTTTACCCACCATTCTGTGCATTCCCATCAATTACTTGAAACCAATGTAGCGGCAAAGCCCTGGTAGAGGTCCAGGAAGCAAAGATTTTCGGGGGAATTTTTTTGAAATATTGAAGGCATGCTAGGGGCAAAGCCCTACGTTTCTCAGGATTTTGATAACAGAAAATTGTTTTGAAATGTGTCAAATCTATGCATCGGGCATTCGGGTAACGCTAGGGGTACAGGTAGGGGTGCTGGGTGCGAAGCCCCCGGAAGCCGTTTACGTGACTTTAATAACAGAAAATTTGTTTCAAATGGTCGGGCCCCCGGAAGCTCTGCATTTCTCTCGATTTTGATAGCAGAAAATTGCTTAATGTTGTCAGATTGTGTCAAATCTAAGGCCAACGTCATGGTAGGCGCACATGAGTGTGGAAGGGGGCAAGCCCCATGAAGCTGAGCGCTTTCGGCGTGATTTAGGTAGCAGAAAATTGCTTAAAATTGTGTAAATTCCACACTAAAGTTAGTTAAAAGCAATATTGATTTCTGTAGGATTTATGTAGGATCCCATTGACGACAATATGTGTCTTTAGTTGGGGTCCAGTGATGATTTTAATGTTTTGGGTGTGAGAATAAAGTTTTGAGAGTAAACATTTACAAGATTTGTTTTGAAAATGATAGAAATTACAGAAGTTGAGAATGAAAAGTATATACAAATATATTCTCGTGACAATTTTTGCGCCCCTGTGAGTATTGGGAGGGGTGGAGAGGGGGTGGGAAGTTTTTCCCTGGCCACACGCCACTGCCTCCGATATCTTTTTTAGTTCATGTATTAAATACAACATCGTACAAAGTCTATTACCTTTAGAAACCCGGGGCAACTGGCCAAAGAGGTGAAAAATGGTCATTGTCGAGGGCCGGGAAAAAATGCGCACTTTTTATGAAAATTTCACTTCCTTTGCCCTCCCGAACAAAGTCTAGCTTCGCCACTGCTCATGTTTTCGCCCCCAAACTCAGACATGTACGTCGCTGGTCAACATCATGCCGAGTCGGGAGGGCATGACTCGGAGTCGGGCATGATTAAGATTAAGTCACATATTTAAATAGTATAATTAACATTTTCAATCTATTCCCGACTAAGATCATGTCCAAGTATCATATTGTCACTTGTCAGCATGTTGCCGAGTCGAGAGAGCATGACCTCGGAAATTTCATTGGCGATCACAATCTCTCAACTGACATAAATGATGCGAGGCGCGAAGGACCATGTGCATTTGAGCCCCTTTAAAATTAAAGAAGATACTAAGTCTGACATAATATGCGTAAATTTGATTTAAACATGCATTTAAAAACTTTTATTCTACAACTGTATGAGAGCAGCCATTTTGTTTCTAACCGGGTCAGAGATGATTTCGACAAATCACTGATTTGCGTGTATCCGACATTTCAAAATCCCTGTCCAACTAAGATCGGTAGCCGGTGTCACAGTGAATTCGGACCCTGCAATGAACAATGACCCTAAGGTCCAAAATCACTAGTGAATTCGGACTCTAGGGTCAAAATTCACTAGTGATACCGTTTTATCATATAAACGACCTACCTCGCGATTTGAAGATGTGCACATAGCTTCGGCTTTTTGTAGTGCGCTACACTGAACGAACGTTTGTGGGTGTTTTCTCTTTGTTAATTGTAGATACACGCCATTGAAAGGGGTACTATGCCAATCGTGATTTTGATCAAATTATATCAAAGGAACCCTAAAGGACGTTACCTGCTTACATAAAAAGGTGTTGAATATGAACATCGGCAAATGTGAGTCATAATTGATCCAAACAAATTCTAATTCAATATCTAACAGTAGCGTAGACATCTTTAAAAGTTATTTATTTATTTATTTGTGTGTGTGTGTGTGTGTGTGTGTGTGTGTGTGTGATAGGAGGGGGGGGGGGTGACTCTTGCAACTTGTGACACCCCTTCACTCACCTCCTGCGATGGCTTAAATCACTGGCATATCAACTAGTTAAACAAAGATCTCAAGTTCAGGCCATGGAATCTAAATGTTTTTAAAAACAATGTTTCCCAAGACTGAAACTTATAGGGCACTCTTATCATTATAGTGAATTTTGACCCTAGGGTCAGAATTCATTAAGTGAATTCAAACCCTATGGTCATTTTCCAGGAGGATCGAAAATCACTGTGACACCGAGCCCCTAATCGGGCTTTGCCCTAGATGACACACTATATGATTAAGACATTCTGTGTTTTTAGAGCCTACATCCAACATTTTACATCTCTACCCGACTAAGATCAGTGCCCAAGAATCATGTTTTCAGCATCCTCCAGATTCGGGATGACCCCGACATGTGGCCAAAAAAACCCCAAAAAAGAAAACGCAGGACTTCGCCCCTGGATTTAAAATATAATACTAAAATCACGAGAAACGCAGAGAATCTTAATCTGTTACCGGTGCATGCAATTTCGGCCTATATTTTACTCTTATGCCGTGAGTAGTTTTTAAGCAGATATCAAATCGATTGTTTGGAGGCCCAGGCCCTCCCCTCTCCCGGGCCTATAGCTATGCCATTAGGGTCAGGGCCCAAATTCTGTGAATAAAATGTAAGCAGCGGATCAGTAGCGTGGTGGGTCATAGTTCACTGGAGGGGCAAGGGAATTTTGGCGCCTCCCGAAAAAAATGCTCATAACAGTTAAAAGTTGGGCACATATATCTAAATTGGCATAAACCATTTAGGAAATTGTTTCAAATCAGTGTTTCAAATCTAAGAACCGTCAAAGTCCTGGAAGAGGTCCAAACGGGCAAAGCCTGCAGAAACGCTGCTTTGGTAAACTTCCCCAAAATTGTAAAAAATATCCCGAAATTGAAGGAAATTTCCAAAAACAAATTTCCCGAAAATTGAAGAAAATTTCCCGAAAATTGAAGAAAAATTCCCGAAATTGAAAAAAAAATCCCCAAAATTGAAGAACGTTCCAAAAATTTTGAAAATTTCTGCAAAATGAAGGAAATTTCCCGAAAATTGAAAAAAACTTCCCAAAAACTGAAGAAAATTTCCAAAAAATGAAAAACAATTCCCAAAAATTGAAAAAACTGCCCAAATATTGAAAGACATATCCCAAAAATTTCCGCAAAATGATAAAAAATTTCCGAAAATTGAAAAAAAACCTTCCTAAATATTGAAAAAAATATTCCTAAAATTACAAAAATGGAAACAAATTTCCCAAAAATGAAAGAAATTTCCTAAAGACAAATTTCCGAAAATTGACATTAGAAATTGAAAAATGTTTCCCTGAAATTGTTGAAGATTTCCTGAGAAAAATGAATCGTAACACGTTCATTATTAAGGGTGAGGGGGAGAGGAGGGGGCAAGAGGGGGGGGGGGGGTAAGGGATGAGGGGGGAGGAGGGGGGATGAAATTGTGTCAACTTTAGGCATACTATAGGGGTGAAAACCGCGAGGCCTTGGTTGGGGGACCTATGATTTCTCATGGTTTTAATAGCAGAAAAGGGCTTTAAAATGTGTCACAGGAAGCTAGTAGCGTTTTTTGGTAGCAGAAAATTGCTCAAATTCTGAACTAAAGCTAGTTACAAGGAATATTATTTTGGAACGAATGTTCAAATGTAGCCTAGGATCTCATTGATTATATATGTGTCTTTACTTGGGGTCTAGAAATGGTTTTTTTTTTTATATGTTTTGATGTAAGAATAAAGCTTGGAGAAAAAAAATATCTACAACGTTGAGAATAAAAATTATATAAGAATTTATTTTCATGACAATTGTTGCGCCCCTGAGAGCATTCGGCGCCCTCTTGAAAAGTTTCTACCAGCTGCATTCAAAAAAATTGTTTTCCCTTTATGGCAGCACCAGATAGTCTTTTCTGTGGAAAATCATATAATATTACTTGCCTAATAACATAGGAAGTAGTTAATGATCAACACGTAAAAAAAAAAGATCAGGCGATTTTGGCGCCTCCTTGAACATTTGGCGCCCTCTCAAAAAGCTTTGCTGGGGGAGCGACATCCCCCCTCCCTTCTTCCTTGGCCCCACCCTGCCACCACACCACTGCAGCGGTTATATTGATATAGAATATGCATATTCGGGCAATAAACTGTACAATTTTGGTGATGAATTTGCCCCCAAGTGAATTTTACAATAATATTTTTACCCGCCCTACCTCCCCCTCCCCTCCCTTCCTCTTGCTTCACCTGCCACCTAAAGCTGAATATGCTTGGGAACATGCGATTGGATTCAATTTGAAGGTTATCGGATTTGATCTTAGCAATAGGCTTCCAATCAAATAATAAGTTGTAATGCTAAAGGGCAGTGTGATGAGGAGGTAGAAAAACTGAAAAAAGCTTATATAAACAGTACAATCTGTCCTTATAAAAGTGCTATTTATGTCTGTATGTCAATCTGTTTAGCGTTTCGTGATAGCATTGTTACTATCATAACCGAATACGCATGCGACGACCCCGGTCATTGTAATTGTGTGTTCACTCGTCTTTGGCAATCTATTTATTTTGGTGGTGCTGCCACCACTTCAACAATATGACGTCATACAAATTTACTGTAGGCGCAGTTCGAGCATATACACTGACAGTAGGCTAGTCTCAATCAAACTGTTTCGTGGCAGGCCGGGGAGCCCAAGATTCTTACAATTTTAATACATAGATCGTCAAGTTTTCATCAAAATGACCTCCTTAACAAGAAGGGGAGGAAATCTCACACAAAGAAATAAGACCAATATCGACGATAAAAGGGAAGAAGAAGAAGAAACCGCGGCGCAACTTGAAGATGACGAAGACATTCATGATTCCAAAGATACACGTTTAACACTAATGGAAGAAGTGTTACTTTTAGGACTGAAAGAAAAGGAGGCAAGTTATCCTATGCCCGGTCCCAATTTATTTTATTTCACTGCCTTAAAAATACAGATCCTCTACTCGACTATGGTGAAGATAAAGCTGTCTGGAACACATAAGAAGTTCCTTACAAATACCATTTTTAAACCGGAAGTTAAACTTAAGGACAGTAGGCCTAGTTGAGACTTGGTTAGGCTAGGCCCTAACGTTAGGCCTCTGCCTATAGGCACAAACACGTAGACTAGCCTAACGCACAGGTGTTTTTATGGCAACCTATATACCTAATACATTTACAAAAAAGAAGAAAAGGTGGGTCACTTTCTAACGCGACTTTTGAATCGTATAAGAAAATTCCTTTTTTGGCCACTCGCGAATCTTAATTAGGCCCTACTTTTTTTGACTCGACTCACTTTTGCTGGAGACTCCTGTCTTCGTTTATAAGCCACAGTATTTGTTCTTTTTTTTTCTGATGAGATGTAGGCCCTACAAACGCTGGAATTTCTACCAACATTACAGTCATGGCAGTGTAAAAGCCCAACAATATGTTTCAAACCAATTGAAGTGCTACTTCTTCATGATGTCATCGCAACATTTCTTTAGTTTGTAGCAAGTTGCTGGCCATTAACACTGTCATGACGGTAATGGGGTAGAAAATTAACCATTTGTACATCTATTCGGGAAAAAACTACTGTGGATTATAAACGAAGAAGGGAGTCTTCAGGAAATGTGGGTCAGGAGTAGAGTACAAAAATGTTATAAAGATTCGTGAGGGTCAAAAAAAGGAATTTTCATATAGGCCTACGGTTCAAAAGTGGCGTTAGAAAGTGATCTACCTTTTTTTTTAGATATGTATTAGGTATATAGATTGCCATAACGCTAGGAACACCTGTGGCCTCACGTTAGTTATTATTTATACATATCACAACCAAAACCAATAAGGCACATTTATAGACCATGGGCTATCTGTGTACCAAATATGGCATGAATCCAGCCTAGGCCTGTGTATTGCGAATGATCATGCACAATCAGGCCTAGTGTGCTGCATTCTCGAGGTCGGACATCCAGGAATGTTGTGGTGCACGACGACGTAACAATGCTTTTTTGACAATCTCAAACTTCAAAGGGGAAAACAAACAGTTATTATTGCAGTCAATGGGAGAAAAACCAATTTTTTTGTCATTTTTCAAAAAATACTAGACAATTTATTTTTCTTCACAAATGTTGTGTATAATGCACTTGTCAGTTGTGTGACTCACCCCTACTACACTCGGTAATGTCAGTCAAAGGTGAGTCATTGACATATGAAATAGTGACTCACATTTGCGGCATTGTAACAAATTGTCAGTCACCAGAATGACTGGGGTGGGTCAATTTACTTCAGACCTATGACTTTGTACAGAGGTGATTGATTTGGGGTAAATCATTTCACAAAAAATGTCAGTCACCTAAGTGACTGACGGGTGCATCATTGTACATGTTTTGTCCACCCATTTTGGTGCAATGACTCACCTTGTCCGGGGGTGTAGGTGCGAGTCACACAATTAATAAGTCCATTATATAAGTTTCCAGCATATATGAGTAGGCCTACCATCAATTTTTGCTGACTGGCTGAGGCAACACAAAGTTTTCATAAAAAATATCCCATTGAATGATTATTTTTTCCCTCGAACTTAGCAAAATCGTACATGGTAACGTCAAGTCCGACCTCGAGAACACAGGAGTGCATTAAAGCATGCATGCACACTTTTGTTTGGCAGCGCATCTAAAATTTTCATTGTTTACACGCGGTGTACAATGAACATATTTTTAAACGACGCTTGATAAATTTTACGTGTGTTTATATTGTCATGTCAAAAAAAATTACTCCAAAAGCATAATATATTTATTTCTTCAATGTAAGTTATGCACATATCAGTTGTATTACTCACCCCTACTACCCCTGGCGATGTCAGTCAAAGGTGAGTCATTAACATGAAATAGTGACTCACATGTGCATCATTGTACAAAATTGTCAGTTACCAGAGTTACTCTGGGGTGGGCCAATTCACTTCAGACCCATTGACTTTGTACAGAGGTGATTGATTTGGGGCAAGTCATTTCACAAAAAATGTCAGTGACCTAAGTGACTGAGGGGTACGTCAATGTACATGTTTTGTCCACCCACTTTGGTGCAATGACTCACCTTGTCCGAGGGTGTAGGGTGAGTCACACAGTTGTTAAGTGCATTAGGCCTATTTCTTAATTTTTTAAATTTTTAAACAAAAATTAGCCAATATTTATATATATATATATATAATAACGCACTATGTGTTTGGTATATAATAATGCATAGAAGCTGGTTGCACACATATTGCTGGATCGCCCACATGCATCACTCATCCCTCTGTATGGGTTAACATTGGGATTGCTGTACAAGGGTATTTACAAATTTTGTACAATTCCTATGTTTTCAAAACTTCACACACTAGAAAATTGATGACTGAAAAATAAATTACTTTTTGGATATTCTTATACCAATTAGTCTAAATTAATACACTTTTCCAAAAAACTTTTCCTAAATTTTTACCTATTCAGCACCACTATGGGATTAAGTTCTCCGATTTGATGTTTTGGTCGCCATCTTTCTTATAGAGCTGTGACCGTTTAGCGTGTACACGCTACACGTTCGCAAATCTTGTAAACGTTTACTAAATACTTCATTGCGAGTAATCGTATTTCTTACATCATAGTGTCTTGCCGTTGAAAATCAATATTCATGATTCAAATAAAACACATTCGGCTGAAAAATTCCAATCAATGACTTTTTACAAACTGTAAACCCGATTAGCATAATCCTTTTTAAATGTGTGAATCACAAATGCGCAGTAATCACCAATGAATGGGGATATTATGCACTTTGATTTCACCGAAATCTGAGTAATCTAACTTGTGAAATGCACCGCGAATGTACAGATAGTAAACAGTGAAACTAACATCAACAATAGGCCTAACGCTAAGCCATAAGGCTTTAAATCCCACACAATGTAGGCCGGTTTTACAAGCTGTAAAATAGACCAAAAAACACTTGAAAAATACTTGAATCGTGACAATCAGTACATTTACATGTAAATATTACCTGATGAGTCAAATAAATTTTGCAAGAAAGAAAAAATATTGCATAGTTAACAAACAGAAAAAGGTTTTAACAGAGCTGAAATTCTGCATGCGTCGCAAAGATGGCGTCCATTTTTTTCGAGAGGACTGATATTTCAGAACTTCCTGGTGGTGGTTGCGTAGTTTTTAAATGTTTCACGGTGAGGTATATCATAGGCGTAGTATGCAAGTTTTTTACAGAAGAACTTTGAAAGCCGTTGCGAATAGGACAAAAAATGTACGCGATGTTGAGTTTAAATGACATTGAAAGGAAGTTATCTGCTCTTTCTAAACTGAATTTCCATGCATATTTTCTATAAAAATGATGATTTATACTGTAGAAGTAAACTTTTTACGATTTGGAAAGCAAAACTCAGCATCTACCCCGGCAATGGAGTCAGTACTTTTGCCATACTGGTTGCGCAACTTCGCCTCGTACTTTTGGAGCAATTTGGGTGTATTTCAGAAAATTATGGTACTAAACGCTATACATGATACACGCTTGCTTTTTTTGGCGTGTACACGTTTACTTAAATCCCTAAATATTTACAGCTCTACTTTCTTAGTCGCTGCACGTTTGTGATCAACTATTCGAACGTCCGCAAATAAGTTTTAGGATATTCCAATAAACTGCAGGTTGATTTTTTGCTGACAACATTTTTTTGGTTCATATAATCTTATTAAATAGTTTTAGTATAAAAACTGTGTGCGGAAACAAATAAATAAAACACCAAAAAATGTTAAGATTATATAATTGTACTTTAAAAGTATTATCTTATTTTTTCCCTTAAATAATCTAAAACATATTACCCCGCTAAAATGTTATAGCCCTGATAGCAGTGTTTTGAACTTTGACCGTAATTTGGAGAGCTCGTTAGTTAAAAATAACTAAAATCACCGTAAAAACAGTTTTTGAAGACATGGATGGGCTTCAAACATCATTAATAAGCATTGTGGGCAAAAAAAGGTAAAATGGTTTCGTTTTTACAAATATCTTAAAACAGAATTTTCTGTTTTAACACAAGGCTTGAAACAGTACAGCACGGTATTGGTTTTTGTAGTACCATCGGACGGCCACCCATTACTAGTGCTGTTAATTTGCGATTAATTTACTAAATCAATCGGAAACATGACCTAGATTGACCTAAAAACTTCAATCAAAATCATGTGACAATCAATTTGAATTAGAGTAATGAATTTCCATTTAATCTCTGTTCTAGATCAGGGCAATTTGCTGTAAAATCGAAAAACACATTTATTTTATGGATACACGATAAAAGATATGATTTTTAAGAATTAACGACATCATTTCATATCACAATGTGAGGACTACTTTTCGCCCAACAGCCTATGAAAGATTAAAAAACATGATAAAATTGACAACCAACCGATACAAAAAGGGTGAAAATCACGAAAAAACATGTCACCAATTCATGGAGTAAAACCAAATGTTGTTTAAACTATGAAAAAAAAATTCAAATTCATCTTCGGACAAATCACAAATCAAGAACGTAAGAAAAGTTCTATCACAATTCGAATAGACCTGCTGTTGGCTTGAATTGGACGCCATGATTATAACGCAAGTGCATTGAGTGTATGTCCGTAAAACGGATGTACAACACCAATAGACGATCTACAGTGCTCCTGCCTCTCAAGAAGAATTGATGCTATAGGAGGGGAAGTAAATGCTCAAGGTTTAAAATACTATTAGATTCGATTGTATATCAAGAGAAAGAGTTTATTTTGTGATTTATAAGAGTAATTTCACCTTATTTCGGGATGTGTACCTGTCATATCAGCTTTAGCGTTTGAAAAGCTAGATACCTCCCAATTTTTATAACTGTCAAGTTTAGATAGATAAGTAGACCCCATAAGTATTTTACGGACCCAATTTACCTCATTTAATAATATGAGGTAACATTTATTCAGAGTTGGTCACATTTTTTTTTAGTTGATTCCTATCAGCCAACAATTGAACACAATTTTCTGAAATTTAGCGAGAGGGGCTTTGAAGCCCCCAAACCGTGACAGCTTTCATATTTTTCCTGGAAAATGAGTTGTTTATATATCTACCGTATTTTCTCTAATAAATGCCCTCCTCTAATAAACGCCCCTTCCCCCCCCCATCATTTTTTATACTTTCAGGATGTATTAACGTACGTTTAACTTACCGAATGTGACTTGAAAAGGCTGTAAGTCGAACGTAACCAAGCAGAAAATATGCAAAGAGTATATTCTAATAATAATCCATGCACAATAATGCTAAAAACACAAAAATTGCTTGAAGAAACTAATACCATAGGCTTAAAAAGAATTGCCGTTCTTTTGTAAGTTACATTTTTTTTCTTCATACTTTACCCTCTAATAAATGCCCCCCTGTTTTCCAAATGCAACGCCCTGGGGGCGTTTATTAGAGAAAATACGGTATTACTTTTTTGTGGTATTTTGTGGCAAAAGTTGGACAATTTTTACTATGAACCTCCCCCTAGAAAATCTGCCTCACACTTTTCAATGAAACCATTGTAGCACTTTTTGTTTGTTCAAATCCAATTAAATTTTATAACAGATGGTACATTACTTTTTTCCCATTATCTATTCAATCATTTTAAGAATAAGCATTCCAAAATTGGGCATGTCTTCTCTCTGGGCTGTCAGATTGCATAGAAAGTTTTTTCAATATTACTTTTATACTTTCCATTCTTGTTTTTGACAAAAATAAATGATTAAATTATTCGATTGGTTTAGTGTTACACAACACATTAGTTTGTGAATGCAGGACATTCATGTGTACCTTGCAGGTCTGTTACATTGAGCCTATTTCAATTAAAAAGGTGGCTCCACCAGATCTACACTAACCTAAAACACAAAATACATACAAAACTAGTATGTCTATCCTTGTTGGAGGCAGATGATTTTATAGATAAATAATTAGGGGATAAATGGTACACAATACAGACATTCACATAACACTTAAGAAAAGTCAAAGAAAATACTTTATTTGATAGTACAATTTATTTATCTCTTTTGGTTCAAATGTAAGTCTTGTTTCAACTTCATCACAAATAAGCAATGCATTAAACCCTTCATATGCATAAGTGCTTCTTTGAAGATATATGGATGTGTAGCAGCAACTTATGCTAAATTGCTGTAAATTCCATGGAAAGTAGCAAAAAACAAATCAACCAAATCGGTTAAAAATTGACTATTTTAGAGCATTTTGAATTTTCAGGCCAAAATATGCAGCTTTTTGTTCCTCTTTATGTTCCTTTATTGATGTATGAGTGAGCGGAATTCCTATTTCCTTATGTAACCCCTTTGTTTTGTTTTTTAATTCATTGTCACACATTTGTTAAAAATGGAAAGAAATTTTAACCAAATGGTTTTAAGTGTTGACCATACCCTTAACCATAATCTAGCAGGAATAGACTTTGTCCTCATTTTCAAGAACTGAAATTTCGGAAGGAAATATAAAGAATTACATAAAGCTTTTTACCTACCCATTTATAGACTTTTTAACTTTGATTTGGACTACAAGTATATTTCACTTTACATCTGAGCAAGCTTTAGATGTTTGCTTTAAAGGACCAGACATCAGTTAATAATGTAAATTAAATTTAGTTTTAAATTGATTATTTTAAAGCTTTGTGAAATTACTCAACAAATAGTTGTTCACACAAATACAAAGTGTTGGTTGTCCCGTGAGTGGAACTGCCCTTCTTTTCTTGTTTTTTTTCTTTGAAATTATTATCTACAATAGTTTCAAAAAAAGCAACTAGCTTTGTTTTTTTCTTTGCTGTATCCCACAGTGAAAAATAAATTATTTATGCAATAAAGGAAAAAGACAAAATATTACACTATAAAAATATTTCATATCATACTGCATTACATCACATATTATACATACCCTAATAAAGCTCAAATTTTGATTTGCTTCTGCTTGTCTGAAACTTAATATGCTTTTTTAAATAGACTTCCTTGTCAATATTTTCTTGCACCAAACTATAAGGTAAATGTTCTAGATGTCACTAGTCTTTTATGACAGTTTTTTGAAGTATGTGTCTATAAAGTACTACAAATAAAAGACTATTCGATATCAACAAATCTATCAATGCCTTAACCTGGTGTCAGAAAATGGACAAAAAAAGTCATCAATATATTCTAAAAGAATCCTTAAAAAGTTCTACCATTTTCCTGCTCCTCCCCATCATTTCTCTTTGTACAGCGCATTAAAATGTTTAACATGATTTTGCACTATACAAATTAATTATTGTTTTATAATAATAACATTATTGTTGAAGATGGTAATTATTGACCATTAACCAGTTACAGGGCACTTTTACTTTTCTAAATTGAGTTTTCTAAAGGACCGATAATGATAGTTCGCATAAGACATTAAACCATCTGCATCTTGTTTACCTTTTCTGTTGATGCAAAGATATTGTGGTACACAAATTCATGTCTTACACTGCTCGAATATCAAAATGTACTGATCCAATTCATTACTGCAGGTAAAACAAAGACAGATATAATGTGAAAGAATCATCTCATGACGTACTCCCCTGTACTCCCGTGTATCTTTAAATTATTTGAAAGAATTGTTTTAAATAGAATATTAAATTTCTTAATCAAACACAATGTGCTCTATGACAATCAATTTGGTTTTCTACCTGGTAAATCAACTTCCCATGCGATTATCCACCTTATTGATAAATTAACTACTGCCTTTGAAAATAAAGATTCTGTTTGTGGTACCTTTTAAGACCTTTCAATGGCCTTCATGCTTTGGATCATTGTATATTACTTTGTAAACTTGATAATTATGGTATATGCAGGGTTGTATTTCATTGGCTTAAAAGTTACTCATGTAATCGCTATCAGTTTGTATCTATCAACAATACAAAGTCTGCATTTGATGTTTTAAAATGTGGTGTACCTCAGGGGTCAATCTTAGCCCCCTAATTATTTATCATTTATGGTAATGATCCTCCTGAAGCTACATCAAATTCTAGCCTTATTTTATATGCTGATGATACAAATCTCTTTATTTCTGGCCCAATGCCAACAAACTTTTATCTACTGTTGATAATGAATTAAAACTAATTAATTCCTGGTTCACGGTTAATAAATTATCATTAAATGTCACTAAAACTTCGATCATTTTGTTCAGTCTGCCTGGCAAACCTACAAATCTTGATAATGATTTGGTATCTTTTGATAATCAGGATATTCCCTTATCTAATGCTACTAAATTTCTAGGTATTATCATTGATAAACATTTAACGTTTCAGAATCATATTGACTTAGTATGTAGTAAAATTTCTAAGGGTATTGGGTATTATCTATTGTCTGAAACATCTGCTGCCCACTTGTGCACTAGTGTCTCTATACAACACTCTAATTTTACCCTATCTTTGGTATTGTAATATTGTTTGGAGTTGTACGTTTCATTCACATCTAAACAAATTTTTGTTCTCCAAAAAACGTTTGATTAGTGACATAAACTATTCTTACCATGCTTTACCTTTGTCTGCTAAACATAACATTCTACCTATATACGATATTTACTCTTACCAAGTTGGTATCTTCATGCATCAATGGCATTAATCTAAGCTCCACTTTCTTCTCTGTACTTTTTTCTGTGGCCGTAATAGTATTCATCCATATTCAACAAGAAACTGTCATCAACTTAATCTCCCACTAAATAGGCTTACCTCTTCTCAACATATCATTCGTTTTATAGGTCCCAAACTCTGGAATTCTCTCCCTTCCTATATAAATGCACTAGTTTTAAAATCTTTGTTTAAAGATTATTTAAAAGCATTCTTATTCTCACGTTATAAAAAACGCTCTGCCTTTATATGTTCTTGGATCAATTTTATCCTGACTGGTTTGCGTTTCTTTCAAATTTGTCTTTTCATGCAGTTTACTATTTTGTAGTATCTCTCTTTATTCGATCACATTTTTTGCCATAATCTATCTAAATACGACTAGTGTTACACAATCATTGTTATAATTATTTGTGTGTGTGTGTGTGTAAGGGGGTGGGGGAGTGTTCGTTTATGTGTTTTGTGTTCTGGAGGCCACATGGTTATAAGTTACTCTAACTTCCTGTGTGGCGCTCCTAAGCCTTTTGATAATTAATAAATGCATATATCAATATCTTTGTTTCATTGTATGTATTATTTTGTATACCTGTATATATCTGTACTCTGTATTAAAGTGTGTGCTTGAATGAATGTTTGAATCAATTAATCAGTCAATCAATCATCAAACAAAATTTCACATGTAGCAACACTTGTTTCATTTTATCATGTATGAAGTATGCTGTGAATAAACAGGATGCATGGAGACATCATTCAATGCTGTATCACTGTCAGTCACAACATTTTTCAGCTGGTGTTGCTGTAGTTTCCATGCAAGCTAAATGACTGATGGGTACATACGGATCTAGTCCTGATATTGCACTTATTTGAGCACATTTTTCCTTTTAGAAATATAGTACTTATTTGATTTCTCTGTTGCTCTGCCACAATCTTTGAGGGAAAGTAAAAGGTAGTAATAAGTTAATATCAAGACAATGTGATGCTGCAGTATTTTCCTCTCAAACAACTAAGGAATACTTGAAAAAAATTAAAAAAAATAACATTAAATGATACTGTAAGTTATGAATAGAAATATGACATGTGAGGTATAAAAAACTTGTGATGGTTTTGCTATACAAATCATTTAGATTTTGCTATACAATTTTTTTTGACCAAATGTGTTTTTTGATTGAACTTTTGAGCTCTTTCAGTGTTTGAGCAGAAGCAGAATTCAAATATTTTTGCAAGTAGCACAAAGAGTAATTCAAGTAGACAAGACATCATTTTAACAATGTAAACATTGACCCTTCTTACATTCTGGGATGCAAGAATAAGGATTTATATTTAAAATCTTAAATCTTTTCCCCCTAATATACACTGTTCTGAAATTAATATGATTTGTTATTTCTAGATATACAGTATAGGGGCCTTGAAGTAACATGCATGAAGGCAATTTGTGTAAATCAATTGTTAGCTTTCTTAAGAATGAATGTATGAAGGTGAGAAAAATGGCTGCAATATAATTGCAGAACTATAAAAGAGAGTAACACTCCATATGGAACCGAACTACACCCAATTTATACTCTTTTCAATCTACAAAAACAATATGACAAAAACAATATGACAGAATAAATGAACTGTTATGACAAGATTTTTGAAGGCAGTACATAATGTTACTGTAAAGTCCTGTCAACAAAACACTGCTTTACAGCATATAGGTTGTATCTAAGGGGTCAAACTGAGATTTAATAGAGTTAACAAAATTTGTTGTCTATTTTAGAATTGCTGAAGAAAAAAAAATGTTTTCCAGATCTATATGTACCATAAGATTGATTTATGGGACCTGTGAAAGCATAAAATAATCACAAATCTGCAATGTAGAACAACCAGCATAAAATGTATCGAATGATATCAGTTCTGAAGTGAGACCAAGACTGAGAACAAGAACATCACTATAGTGTGTAGTACAGTAGCTTGTTCCTCACTCAGAAAACAAAAAAACAGTTATTTCTGCATTAATGCTTTATACTGGTCTAGCCACATAATGATAAAAGAGTATGCTTAAATTAACTCAGAAAAACAGCTCTACCTACAAACCTACTGTGTGTGCTTAACTTTTCAACATGCCAGAATTTTGATCATATTGTTTGTAAAACAAACAAAAAACATTTTGTTGTAATTTAAAGCCTGAACATTTCATAAACTTTCTATATCAAGGCATTGTGTAATGTAAATATACAATGTATGATCTGTCACTGCAAACTTACTTCAAAACCAATATCAGGTTTATGTTATGTTTTTTGTTGTTATATCTGTGATCCAAAAGTAAATTGGCACAATTTTGACAATAAAATAAGCTGCAAAAAAGTAGCAAATAATCAACATTTATTAACAGTACCACGATGCAATGTTAAAGCTCATACTATTTTGTAACCTGTGCAGCCTGCATTGATTGCATCTGCATGACAGTTTCAGAAGTTGACACAGAAGTTTTGTTTTTGATGTCAAAGATGACATAATAATTTTCAAATATTATAGTAGTCTGAAATTATCTGAGTATGACTATTCCAACAAATTTAGTAGGACTACAGTATATCAAACTGTTACTTTAGTTAGGACATACTAGATGAGACAGTTAATATTAACAAATTTCCAATACTTTGGGACACGCAAACTAAAGGGGGATACTACTATACTACTAACTTGTGTAAGAATCTGCAGTTGCTCTTAAGAATGTTACACAAAAAGAATGAGTAATATTAGAACGTAGCAAATTATTTTCAATGTTGTATGCTTATGTTTTAAAACACTAAGAATATCAATCACAAGGTAATATTTTAGTAAGAATATTAATACTAAGAACAATTTAACATGTGGATGATGCGGGCTGTGAATGTATGCTTTATATATTATATTTATGGAACTGCCATTTCCAGCATTCACTTGGATCAGTTTTTGTCTTCTGAAGTTCTGTTATGTAATAATTGATGTGGTCAACTGTTGGTAGGCCCTATGTCGCAAATTATTTTGTGGGGTGACTCATATTAGTACTGGTCTAGTCTAACTTCTAAGCAGGGACTATTCAGTTATTGGTCTGACTGATTAAGGCAATCAGTGGAATAGGTTTATACTATAGGCTTAGCCTACATGGTATTTGAGGCTTATGTCTCTCTCATGCACCTTCATATGCCTACTCTGTACTCATCAATCATGAAGATGGACATTTTTACATAACAATTTTTTCTGACTATGCTAAGGTGGGTAACAAATTTGGGTCATACTACAGTAATAGGCCCTAGTAGGCCTTAGTACTAACACCTAGTAGGCCCATGCCTACGGCCAGTGCCACTAAAGTTAGGCCTAGGGCCTAAATATTTGGTGCATAACCAGATTGTTCTTTGGTAGGCCTAAACCTAGTACCAGCAAATCCAAAATTGTGGATAATGGTAACAAGAATATCATTTGTTTATATCGATAAGCTCTGTCAATTATCGTAGAATTAAATTAATTTCATCTTGCATAATTCCATCCTATGTCTCAAGTCAATGCCATAATAAGAACCTAGTGTTACGGAAAAGCCACACCTTTTCACGTTAGGAAGGAAATTAGGTCTAAGAAGTGAGAATTTGAACTGGCATTTTTCCTGAGCATTTTCATCCACTAAAAATAATTAAAAGTTGGCTTAAATTTGACGACACTAATAGTTTACTTTATAAGAGCATATTGTGCCTAATAAAAAGTTGTCTGCTATGAGGAAAAGTGACTTTCACAGATCATAAAAACGATTGACGAATCTTACATTTTCAAAGATCATCACAAAATTAACCCACGAAAAATCTTTATTTTGAGAATTTTACCGAGACTGAAAATGCTCGGATCCAGATTTTACCCGAAATATAATGTCTTGTTCGTCATCTGATCTTCTGTTGTAGTGATGAACATTGAAACTGCATAAGTTAGAGCAAATTAAATTATCCAGATTCATTAGGGAGTGATCGTTTTACAAACCATGAAATGCTCAATTCGAACTTCCGGGTCAAGTCCTCAGAAATAAAATAATATTGCAGTAACGGTTACATAGCAAGGTCATGTTCCCAACTGATGTTTAATCTCCAAAATTTGCGAGCGTTTAACAATTAATTGCAACCAAGCTTCACCCAAAACTCAGTGAAAAAATTATGTGGAACTCATACAGTTCACACACACAACATACCATGCATATTCTGAAGAAAAATAGGCCAAGAATCTCACCAAATGCAAATTTAATGTCTAATAATTACCCGCTAGGCTGATAAAATTAGTTAAAAATAAAGAACCTGGGTTTGGATAACATTAAAACCGGCATAGAAATAAAACATTTACCAAGAAATGTTTCCGATTTCTGGCAGTCTGAAGTTCCATTTGCTGTCACAAAATGATTTTTGTACATCGACCATATTGGCTAAAGGCCTGTAAAATGGCACTTCCCTGCTGTAAATCAATTTTTAGTTCTTAAAGTGTGGCATCAATTTTGAATTTTACAACTTGAATTTAGTTCTGGCCATGAACATGCCGTGGAAAGATCTAAACGATCGATAATCAAGAAAATAAGGAATTTGCTGGATTTTTATTGCCTTTTGCCCATGGCCTTTGAAACCAGCATACCCACCCCAGAACCGGGTTTGTTTTTAGTTTATAGCTCAAATCTTTTAGGTGATTTTTTGAGTATTTTACTATCTTTTTCAGTGGTGCTAATTGTTACTGTACACTAGGCCACCCATATAGTATTTTCGCAATTAATCGTGTAAAAGTTTTACTAAACGATTTAGAAGAGTTCCGAACGATTAGCGATTAATCGCTAATCATTGACAGCGCTAGCCATCACTAACGACAGCCATACTAACACGGCTGGCATCAGCCCAATGGTAGCCTAGGCCTAGTTATTGTCACAACCCACATAGGCTTAAATTTATGTTATCACTGGGACATTTGTTTTCAATTCAAGTCACACTCAAGCAAACTGTATTTTTTAAAATGCGATAACTCTACTTCCTTTGCACACAGAGTCTGGTGGGATTTCACCCTCTTCATTTAATTATTCAAAAAAAATATTCATTAGGTCTAGTTGTCTTTTAACAGAAGAATTTTGCCAAAGTAAAATCCATCGATAGTTTGTTGGTCGCCATGCAGCGTTCAACAAATTGCCTGTCCGGATGACTGGGGCAACCAATATTTATGATCAAGCAAGTTAATTTACAAGTTGATATGCCCGCCAGGCAACCAAAATTAATAAGAGTGAATTTCTCATTAAAAACCTAATTCTTTACAAAGATTATACTTACTACAATATAACTGATAGAAATGCCCAGAAAATAACTTCAATAAGACTTATATTCCATTTATTTGGCAGCCAAAATATTTTGTTATGTTATGAAATGATCTTAAACCTTGCCACCCATACATACGACGTACGTAAACATATATTGCACACGTACACTGAAAGCATATAATGTACAGTACAGATTTATGATCCAGGCCACCAAAGCTGGTTAAACATGTGTGCAATGCATGCTGTTTTGCTAGCGAGGCGTGCTCCTTTCAACCAATCATATCTTGCATAAAAACCTTATGCATATTTATATCCAGTCACTTGTTTCTTGCCGAGGTCTGTTCTGCTGTGTTAATGCACCACACGCAATGGGTCCAATACCCGTTCCATGTACACATACAGTATCGAACAGGGCGTACCCTACGCTGTATATACTGTACTGTTACATGGCAAACTTGACCTGCCTTTGCCACTTGTTTATGCAAAAGTTTATTGAACTTTCATTTTTCTCTTTGATTTTATGCAGCCTGTTATTGCTTTATATTTGTTAAGGATATATGGATTACAATTTCCACTGTTTTTTAGTAAGTGTAAGAGTCTTTTATTTATACAGCATTCTCAGTAGATATTGCCGTAAGAAATATTTGACCATCGCCTCATCCAATATCATGATTATTGTTGTGGATTTTGCTTCCGGTCAAGCATGTCTTCTACATGTATTTCCATGATCTAAAGAAAATTTAAAATGGACTCCTGCGTAGAAATTATTATCAGTCAGTTGTCATATGAATATCATATTTGAACTTTGACATCTTCAGTACAAACTTAAGCTGTGAAGTGCGAAGAATGGACAGAGAAAGTGTGCTAAGAATTTGCCTACGCTGGATCATATTTTGTCCAATTTTTGTTCGCTGGAACGTAGAAAAGAAGTTGGAAAACTGTTTGAGTTCAAAGCTGGACATGCAAAACAAAAGGGAAATTTGAAAGAGAGCTTCAGCTCGAAAAATGTTGTGGAGCATCATATCTATAACAAAGCTGCATAGGACTTAAATAACTTTGTCAGGCCGTAAATCAGAAACGACAGCAATCAGTGTACATCAGCTAACAAGAAAAAGAACAGATCAGTGTGGAAGTAAAAGGTCTGGAATGGAGTATATGACGAATAACTAGCCTAGGCCTACATCATGGTTACAGGTTAGGAAACTTAGGACTAGATTAGTGAGCCACTGTGTTAATAGTACAGCGCTATGGGCTATCTGCAACGGATATGTAACATCACTAAAAGAACAAACTTTTACTTCCGATGGCTTCTGACTTATTTCCTTACCTTGTAAACACAAAAAACTTAGTCCTCCGTATTAAGGAGACGATCTCGAATCAAATGATGATATCACTGAGTAAAACTTATTGCTAGAAATGTGTTAAAAACCTTATTTTATTGAAGTTTTGGCTCTGCGGTCTTTTACCGAGAAAATCCTGTGCTAAGCATTGTTACTCGTACATAAGTATACACAAGTTTAATAGAGAAATAGCAACACGGGCGAGAAAATTTCACAGGCGTTTTTTACGGGCGTATATATAGCGCAGTAATTGGATGACACTGTTTGAGCATTGCAATTCCAATGTGTATAACACCATAAGCGTACGTACACACCAAGAGGGTAAGATATTAAAAATATTGCACACACTGATTTGAAGGCGTAATACATTTTATTTGTGCACGCACATATACATGCGACGGCATTGCAGAAAAAACTGAGAAAAAATTGTTGTCTTGTTTTTTTCTTTCTTTCCTTCTTTCAAATTTTGACCATTTATCGTTGTTGTTTCTTTCCAACTTTTGCAACTGGAAACAAACTGAAGTTAAGTGTGTTCAATTTTTTAGTGAGAAGGATAATGATTTTGATATCGAAAATAAAGGCTCCAGAAAAATCTGGGAACTTTTTTTTGAGACGTCTTAAATCCCACTGACTTTTGTTTAGTGTGTGGCAACTTTTTTCAATGATCATGGGCACATATTTTAATTGGTAGATTAGGAGATCTGCTCTATTTGGGTATGTGAATGCTTACTAGGACTAGATCGAATAATTTGTGTTGACTTTTCTGTGCAAACCCCTTGGAATCTCGTATTTCATTTTAAGGCACAGGAGTTCTCAAATATGTTGCCGTAATCGAAGTTGCATTCCTGTGCATGTGACTGTTTTCAACATAGGCCTACGTGGAAACAAAATGAGATTAAATATTGTTTTCTTTACAAATTTTCAATATGTTCTCAAGCAAATGGGGGATGTGTGTTTCTGCCATTGCTTTCCGCCATAACAACAGTTTTTATGGTGGAAAGTGATTTTCTTTGAAGGGTATAATTTGAAAAATTACACAAGTAACCAATAATGATCTGCTTCTTCTTGTGAACTTTTCAATTGATATAATTTTTTTATATTTTTGCGGACAAATTGAGGATATATTTCTTCACTTTGTTTATAGTTTGGTAGTCAGTTAACCAATTTACAAACCATAGAGTTATTTTACACTTTCTATAGGGGATACTTTTTACAGTTAAATGAAAAGATAACTAATCGATATAATTAACTTGCCTTTATCTAACCAGGGAGAACAACTCCCTGATTAAAAATAGGCATATTAGCAGAATAAAAGAGAAACTCAGTATTTCTGTGTTTACTTTTTTAGTAAATTTTTGTTATTTTAACAAGTTTCTTACAATAATGGTTGCTTCCACCTTAGAAACTGTGCATTTCTGCCATGGTGGAAACTCACTGTTTTTATGGCGGAAACAACCATTTTTCTATGGTGGAAATGCATCATGGCGGAAACGCACTACTTTCATATTTCGATAGTCACATGAATAGAGATTGTAGAAGACATAGTGTGTAATTTTTTATGTAGGATGTTCGTGTTCATTAACATGTCACTGAAAATTTAAAAGTGTCCTAAATTTTTAGGGCACCTGCTTTCGAACACTTGCTAGATTGACTTTTGCTTCATCATGCCTTTTTATTTTCCAATGGGCAATACCCTATACCTAAACCAGTGAAGTTGATGTAGTAAAAGTCACTTTGCTAGGTTAGGTTCTAATTCTTCACTGCTGTGAAAGTGATGTTTAAAATTAGATTTCAAAATCTCCCAACTGAGCATAAAATGATAGTATAGCAATAATTGTTGTATTAGAGAATTTGAGTGTTTTTCCCTTCATTGTCAGTGTATGGAATAACAGATCAGTTATGTATGAAATAATTATGGGCAATGTACTCTATGCTGCACAAAACCAAAGCGACGGCATATTGACAAGTTGGTTATTATGATCTCCGCATGCATCGGTAATTATTATTAATGTTGATGACTTTCATTTTTATGCTTTAATGAAGATTGAAAAATAATGTTTTCCAAAGACCCCATTGACCTTAGGAGTGCTGCAAAATATGTTACTACACACACAATAATTTTTAATCCTGTATGGAGTTTGTACAGTAGCCCACTGTACAAGTCATTTAGTGACTTTGTCCTCTAGGTATGTGTGTGGTTTGAATTGTATGGCAAGGTGAAAAAAGTTTATTTGCAAAGTTGCAATTAGAATATTTGTAAAGGCTTTGGAAACATTTATGAGTTTACAAAGCATTTACGAAGCGTAAACATTCATAGCTCTTATTTGTATTATTATTATTTTTTTATTTCAGGGGTACACCTCATTTTGGAACGATTGCATCTCATCAGGTCTTCGAGGATGCATGATGATTGAACTAGGTGTCAAAGGGCGGATAGAACTGGAAAAAACTGGAATGAGGAGAAAAAGCCTCTTGAATCGAAAAGTTGTCATCAAGTCAGAATCTGCATGCGGCGATGTTCTTCTAGATGAAGCACTCACACATATAAAACAGACAAAACCAGCAGACACAATCAGCAGCTGGATAGAATTGCTAAGTGGTAAGATGCTTGGTTAGTTTAAGTTAAAAGTTAAACCCATCTGCCCTTAGCTTCATAGGGCCGGTGCTTATTCCTGGTTTCCATGGCGCAAGCAGATGAGAGCACATGATTCCCCCTGGATGGGATGCCAGCCCTTCGCAGGTTAACTCCCCAGCATGCTGAGTGGACTGGAGCCAGTAGAGTAAAGTATCTTGCTCAAGTACACAATGCAGCGCTCCTGGCGGGAATCAAACCTGGTACCTTTTGCAAACGAGCATGACTCCTTAACCACTGAGCCACAGATGCTGGGTGCCTAGTCCATTATGAGGTTGCCAAGATGCTGGGTGCCCAGTCCATTATGAGGTTGCTAAGTGCTAAGATGCTGGGTGCCTAGCCATTATGAGGTTGCTAAGATGCTGGGTGCCCAGTCCATTATAAGCTTGCTAAGATGCTGGGTGCCTAGTCCATTATGAGGTTACTATGATGCTGGGTGCCTAGTCCATTATGAGGTTGCTAAGATGCTGGGTGCCTAGTCCATTATGAGGTTGCTAAGATGCTTGGTGCCTAGTCCATTATGAGGTTGTTAAGTGCTAAGATGCTGGGTGCCTAGTCCAGTTGGAAATCTGTATAAATGCTAGGCAGTTAGGTAGCTCAGTTGGTAGAGTGTACTGCTGAGATGTAGGAGGTTCCAGGTTAAAATCCCAAGAGTTTCAACTAGAGAGGATTTTGCACAGCCAGACAGGACTGAAACATGGGACATCAAGTGCAAAGGTATGTCGCCTGTGTCACCTGCTCCTCATCCAGCCTTTAGGAGAAGTGCACAATGGCTGGATGGCGCTCACCATCCATCAGATGAGGACATTAAATGATGTTCCTGAAGGCAGGACAGTCACTTCATTACTGGTTCTCTGAACACTGTTCGAGAAGAGAAACGTGAATATGCGGTGTTCATTCACTTCCCATCCTGGCTCAAGTCAAGTTCATTTGCACTGACTTGTTGGTTGCAGGAGGATGCTGTGGTCTAAATGGAATGGCGTGGTATAAAAGGCTGTTGTATGTATGCTTGGTGCCTAGGCCATTACAATCCTTATAAATGGTCCAGACCTTGACCTTTCATCCTGGGACGGTACACAAAATCTATTGAGAAAGAAAGGAGAAATACAACATACATTAAGGAAGGATATTAGTATTTTAAAAGTCAAGTCAAATTCACTCAAGTGAGTAAGTTATGCATGTTCTAATGTGGGGGCTGCTATTTTTGGTACGCATGCGAATCATAATGTGGACCTATATAATGGCAATTCCGTCTGGCTGTCCACAGTTTTTCCTGAGATTTAAACCTAAAAAATGTTAAAGTTTTTTGAGAATTCCTTAGAAAATGTTAAAGTCTCTTCAGAGTTTCTCAGAAAAAGTTAAATTTCTTCAGATATCCTTATGGAAGGTTAGAATTTCCTTACAAAATGTTAAAAGTTTTTCAGAGACACTTAAGACAAGATTGAAGATTAGTTTCCTTAAAAAGTCTACAAAACATTTGATATTTTCTTAGAAGATAATTGTAAAATGATATAATTTTCCAATATTCTTCAGAGATCCTCAAGCGTCTCTCTCGTAGCACTGGAGATTTAAAATCCTTAAAAATTTTCAAAATATTTGGGCCCATTGGTTGTATCAGGCATGATTATTAAACTCTGCCTTTATTATTGTGCTCATTTGCATAAAGTTGCTATAGTATATGAACTGACCAGACTTTTTATTTGATTTAGTATGCTCAGTCAGGGAGTGTGACAGGATGTGACTGCATATGTACTTAGGGAGGGATGCCATGTGGGACATGGATGAGGGCCATATGATATAATATATACCATGTGGTATACACCAAGGGCTATATCAGGCATAATTATTTGACTCTGCCTTTTTTTCTTATTCTACAGGTCATTTGCATATAAGTTATTATATGAACTGACACTTTCATACATAGTATGCTCAATCAGGGACTGTGATATCTAGAATAAGACTTCTTTTGGAGCTTATGGGATGTCATGTGGGACATGGCGTCCCACCCCATTTCAACAAGTCATTTGCATATAAGTTATTATATGAACTGACACTTTCATACATAGTATGCTCAATCAGGGACTGTGATATCTAGGATGAGACTTCTTATGAAGCCTATGGGATGTTATGTGGGACATGGGGTGGGATGCCATGTGAGACATGGGGTGGGATGCCATGTGGAACAGAGTGGAATGCCATGTAGGATATATGATGGAATGCCATGAGGGACATAGGGTGGAATGCCATGGAATTGGATTTCATGTGGTACATAGGATGTCATTTGGGACATGGGATGGGATACCATGTGGGACATGGGGTGGGGTGCCATGCCACGAGTAACAGAGTTTGACATTGGTTGGGATGCCATGTGTGACATAGAGTAGGAGGCTATGTGGGACATAGGGTAGGAGGCCATGGGGACATGGGATCAATGCCATGTGGGACATAAAGTAGGATATCATTGGGATATTGGGAGGGATACCATGTGGAACATATGGTGGGATTCAATGTGGGACATAAGGTGGGATCCCATTAGTACATCAGGTGGAAGCCACTGATGTTGGACATACGGTGGGATGCCATGAGGGACAGGGAAAGATGCCATGTGGGACACAGGGAAGGGTGCCATGTGGAACATTGGGAGAGGGAGGTCATGTGGTACATATGGTTGGATTAATGTGGGACATATAGGATGGGATCCATGTGGGACATATGGTGTAATGGCATGTGGGCCATAGGGTGGAATGCCATGTGGGACATATGGTGGAATGCTATGTGGGACATCAAGTGGAATGCCATGTGAGACATACTGTATGGTGGAATACCATATGGGAGATACAGTAGAATGCCATATGGGACATGGGATGGGATGTCATGTGGGTCATAGGGTGGGATGTTATTTGGCACATGGGATGGGATCCATGTGGGACATAGTGTGGGATACCATGTGGATCATAGGGGATGGGATGCCATATAGGACATGGTGGGATGCCACATGGGACAAGGGATGGAATGGTATGTCATGTGGGACATGGGGTGGGATGCCATGTGGGAGATATGGTGGAATGCCATGTGGGACAAGGGATGCGATGGGATGTCATGTGGGACATGGGGTGGGATGCCATGTGGTACATGGGATGCCATGTTGGACTTATTGTGGGATGCCATTTTTATAATTGGCCGGGTCATATGATATGGGTGTCAATTTGCATGGGCATGCGAACCATGACGGTATTTACTGTTCTAGTTGGTTGAAATACTGGCAATGATGAAATAATTTTCTTATTCATCAAGTCATTTGCATATGTTATCATATGAATTGACAGACTTTCATACTTAGTAAGCTCAATCAGGGACTGTGATAGCTAGGACAAGACTGCTTATGGAGTCTTTGGGATGTCATGTGGGACATGGGGTGGGATGCAATGTGGGACGTATGGTTGGATGAAGTGTGGGACATATGATGGGATGCCATGTGGGACAGGATGGGATGCCATGTGGGACAGGGTGGGATGCCATGTGGGAGATAAGATGGAATGCCATGTGGGACAAGGGATGGGATGGTATGTCATGTGGGACATGGGGTGGGATGCCATGTGGGGCATGGAATGTCGGGTGGGGCATAGAATGCCATGTGGGACATAGAATGCCATGTGGGACATAGAATGCCATGTGGGACATAGGATGCCATGTGAGACTTAGTCTGGGATGCCATTTTTATAATTGGGCGGGTCATATGGTATGGGTATCAACTTGCATGGGCATGCGAACCATGACAGTATTTACCGTTCTAGTTGTAATTCTTCTTTCCATTTTCTATCCAGAGTGTATGTCTGTATTTACATTTATATACCACCTTTTCCAAAGGTTGTAAAGCACTCAAGGAAGTTGCATAACAAGAAAACAGAAAAAATAGGATTTAAGATCACAAAATTCACCCTTTTGTGTTTATTTCAACTTCAAAGGTTTATTATTTCATTACAAAAAGTTATTTTTTGTCAGTGTTTGCAGCAGGATTAGTTCAGGGGTCAAGCATGTTTATCTCATATGAAAAGAAACAAAATGTAAAGAAAGCATTTAAAAATCTTATTTTGTTAAGAGATATTTAAGTTAGCTCTTGTCTTATCAGTGTTCTACTATAGAAAGTTGGCATCTTCATCCTCACATTCTTAACAATTGTTAGTGTATTTAAAAAAAAGTTTATTTAATTTTTTCACAGTTTTAATCATTTTCCTTGAACTTCCTTCAGGTGGTAGATTATAAATACCCTTCCTAATTCAGTTATACTTCTATTTTGACATACATGTATCCCATGGTTTTTAAGCCACAAAATTGCAGGACAAAATATTATAGAATACATTGAGAAATTTGAGGCTTCACAACTAGTCTGATTTTAGTCATTTCTACACAAATGGTACCAAGCTTTAAACTTATTTAATTATTTATTTCCACTGCATCTTTCACACAAAAAAAAAAACAAAAACCCAGATTCAGTACATTTGGTACTTTTATAACAAGCATAAGGAATGAGTTACAACATAATAGAATAAACAAGAATAAAACAGCATGCTTAAATGCCTACAGTGGAGGAGACCTGAACGAAGCAGGGCTTCTCGGGGTCAGGCCATCTTAAGTGATAAAATAAAAGATACTACTACTATTAATAATACAGGATGATGTACATACAAAAACATACAGAAACGTTTGTCTTAATGTTACAAGTAAACATGTAACATCCACCCGCCCCTTCCTTCTCCTGATGCAACCCCACGTCCCTCCAATAATCACGCCACTCCCATACCCGCTCCATCCCTATGGCTCCCCTCCCCCTACAAACTGTTCCTTCTGCTTTGCCTGCCTCCTATACAGCACCGTAGAAATGTTCAAGAAAAAAGTTTGTTTTGCTTTTCAACAGATAATGTTTTAGGGCTATTTTAAAGGAATTAGGATTTTGCAAGGAACGTATGCTTTCATCCAGATTATTCCAAAACCGCTGACCATCAAATCCGATAGTTCTTTGATATATTGAAGTCTGAAATGTTTTGATAGAAGTTTCCTCCACTTCTATTAAGCATATGGATTTCATTTATTGTAACAAAAAAACTTAGATATCTCCTTAACCGAATAAGATTTGTGAGTGCTTTCTCTATTATGTTTCTTTTGAAGTCCTCTTTCATATGTGAAAAAATCTTGTACCGTTAAGGAGATATCTAAGTTTAAAGTTTGGTATCATTTGTGTAGAAACGACTGAAATCAGACTAGTTGTGATGTCATAGCCTCAGAATCTCCACAACCAAATCAAAGACACAACTCTCAAATTACACCTCCATCTTACTGATGGCTCCAAGGAAGGCAACAAGACAGCTGCTGCTGCCGTCATCCAAGACATCACCCTCAGTAGCAGACTTCCCGACTACTCATCCATCTTTTCAGCCGAGGCTAAGGCCATTCTCCTTTCCCTCAACTTTATTGAGTACTCTCCGCTCAGCCACTTTGCCATTTTCTCCGACTCAAATGCTGTTCTTACTTCTTTACTCAATCTTAAATGGGATAACCTCACATGCCACCTCCTCCTCCGGAGAGTCCTTTCTCCCACCCTTTGCAGGAAAAGTATTCTTTTCTTCTGGATACCCAGCCATGTTGGCATCCCAGGTAATGACAGGGCTGATGCAGCCGCTAAGCTTGCCCTCAACCTCCTCCCTGCCCCTTTTCTTAAAACCCTCTCTGACATCAAATCGCTTATCGCTTCCCTTGTTCGTGACCGCTGGCAAACCTCATGGAAGTCCCAAATTGATAACAAACTCCATGTCATCCAGCCCACAATTCCGATCAAATCCACCATCAACAACATCTCTCACGTCAACAACGTTCATAGTACCCGTCTTAGAATTGGTCACACCCACCTCACTCACTCCCACCTCCTTATTGGCTCCCCCAACCCCTCTGCAACGATTGCCATTGCACCCTCACAATCCATCACGTTCTCCTTGCTTGCCCCCTGTACAACCTTCCCAGAGCTTCCCTCGCTCCCCACAAGTCAATTGCTGAGTTCTTCCAGAAAAATCCTCTGGATAAAATTATCTCCTTCCTTCATCATGCCTCCCTCTACAACCATATTTAATTCTCCTCTTCCACCCCCTCTCTACTTTGTTTTTGTTTCAACCATGCACCTCCCCTCTCAATCACAGCTTTCTGACCTTTTGTTCTTGAATTTATCTTATTTTCCCCCTGTTTTCTTTCCTTCCTACCTCAAGAATGATCTGACCTCTCAGGCACAATTTGACCATCGTTGTCGTGGTGCCGTTAAGTCCTTATCAAACAAACAAACAAACAAACTAATCCTGTAATGCTATTTTATGTACATCAGAGGGTTAGGGTTGGCTCAGTTGAATCAGTTTCTTTTTGTTCAATCTGCCATCTTTTTAAAACTGATTAATAGTCAAGTACAAAAGTGATTGTTGTACATATACAGAAAATTGAAGCTCGACCTACTGTGGAGTACTGTGTTATTGCTTGTAGAAACGTTTGTTTAAAATGAATTTCATTCATGTGTGGTAATAACTTTCTTGTGTTCAATTTATTTACATCAATTCAAGGTTTTAAAGGATTGGTTCAGGGATGAAGCCAGGATTGAAAAAATACAAAAAAAGTCACTCGCCAATCATTTATACAACTTGGGAAGTACATTTGATAAAACCAGTATTTCCACTCGCCAAGTATTTTCAACTCCTCGCCAACACTTTCAATTGGAATTTAAACTGTTTTGCGTAACTAGTATGCCATTGTATTGTACTTTTCGTGCGCCCTCGCCAACACTTTCAATTGGAATTTAAAGTGTTTTGCGTAACTAGTATGCCATTGTATTGTCCTTTTCGTGCGCCCTCGCCAACACTTTCAATTGGAATTTAAACTGTTTTGCGTAACTAGTATGCCATTGTATTGTCCTTTTCGTGCGCCTGAATTCATGACCCTATGTACATCAAAAAACATAGTAAGACATCTCACACACACGATAAAACAAAGAAGGTACTAGCAATTAGTTTTAAAACAAATAAAATCATCATGCACATACTTTGCATTGTTTGCAACAATTTATTATCAATACCAAAACAAGATATTCACTCGCCATGACTAAGTTAAGTGTGGCGAATACTACAGTATATTATAATATTTTTACTCACCACAAGTTTTTGGGCGAGTGGTTTTTCCAAACCTGGGTCAAGCAAGTTTATCTTATATGCAAGAGGATTTTAAAAGAAACAAAATGGTGAAGAAATCATTCAAAAATCTTATTCCATTAATCAATCATACAACAGTTTTAGGCTTTAGATTATACACTCAGTATGGCAACACCTCAGCATACTATTCAATAATAATAATACCCCCCCCCCCATTAAACTTGATATACCAGTAGCTCCCTAGTAGCTCCTTACCATTGTACCAATGAATAGAGAGCTATTAAGTCTATATCATTGTACCATTGAACAGAGCTAGTAGCTCCTTGCCATTGTACCAATGAATAGAGAGCTAGTAGCTTCTTATAATTGTACCAATGAATAGAGAGCTAGTAGCTTCTTACCATCGTACCAATGAATAGAGAACTAGTGGCTCCTTACCATTGTACCAATAAATAGAGAGCTTAGTAGCTCCTTACCATTGTACCAATGAATGGAGAGCTAGTAGCTCCTAACCATTGTACCAATGAATAGAGAGCTAGTAGCTCCTTGCCATTGTACCAATGAATATAGAGCTAGTAGCTCCTAACCATTTTACTAATGAATAGAGAGCTAGTAGCTCCTTACCATTGTACCAATGAGTAGAGAGCTAGTAGCTCCTAACCATTGTACCAATGAATATAGAGCTTAGTAGCTCCTTACCATTTTACCAATGAATAGAGTGCTAGTAGTTCCTTACCATTTTACTAATGAATAGAGAGCTAGTAACTCACCAGGAGTCACTTTTCTTTTCTTCTTTCTTTGTCATTAGGAGAAACCTGGAATCCTTTCAAACTGCAGTTTCAGATGAGAAATGTTCGAGAAAGGTTAGCCAAAAATCTTGTTGAAAAGGGTGTCTTGACCACAGAAAAACAGAACTTTGTACTTTTTGACATGACCACCCATCCTGTGACGGATGCTGCAGCAAAACAACGTACGGTCAAGAAGGTGCAAGATGCGGTTTTGAGCCGGTGGACTAACGATCCACAGCGCATGAATAAGAGGCTATTGTCTCTAATATACTTAGCACATGCATCTGATGTTTTGGAAAATGCCTTTGCCCCTCTTTCAGATGAAGATTATGATGTAAGTAGAGATTAGCATTGTGTGATATATTGGTTGATTATTAATTAGGTAATTGTATTTAGAGGAAACCAATGCTGTACACCTTGTATGTTTAAAGATTAATGTTAAGAACCTCGATGGCACCTCTATCTACTCTGCCGAGGCGAAAGCCATCCTCCTAGCCTTAAACTTCATAGCACTCTCTTTCCTCCCCCGTTTCGTCATCTTCTCTGACTCTAAATCCGTCCTCACTGGCATCCTCAACATGCTCTGGCCCAACCCTCTCATTTTACAAATCCTTAACAAACTCCACACTTTCTCCTCCTTAAAAAAGAATATTATCTTGCTCTGGATTCCCAGCCATGTCGGCATCCCTGGCAATGAGAGAGCCGACAGAGCCGCCAACAAAGCTCTGTCTAACATTGCCTCTCCTTTTTCTATTCCACACTCAGACCTCCGTCTCTCCATCTCCAACTACATCAACAAAATCTGGCAAAACTCCTGGAATCATGAAACCAGTAACAAACTCCACACCATCAAACCCAAAATCTGGACCAACAACCCTCTGCACAGTCGCAAGCGCAGGGAAGACATCGTTGTCACCTGCATCCGCCTCTGCCACTCCTCTCGCACTCACTCCCATCTCTTATCCGGCTCCCTTACCCCTCTTTGCCCCACTTGTAACACTGATTTCTCCATCAAGCATATCTTTGTAACCTGTCCCTTTTACCAGAACTCAAGATCTCTTCTCTTCTCACTATCCTCAATCTCTGACCTTTTTAAAAACAATTCTTCCTCAAACATCATTAACTTCCACCACAACAACAACAACCTCTTCCACCACATTTAACCTCCCCCACATTTAACCTCCCCCTTTCCCCCCTTTCTACACCTAACCTTACTTACCTCCTTTTTTTTTTTCTTCTTCTGTTTTTCCCCCTTTTCTCCCTTACAAACCTTCCTTTTCTCACTATTCTAAATCTTACACCATAATTTTTAACAACCTCTTGTCACATTTGACTCTGACTGTCGCGGTGCCGTTAAACATCAACAAAGCAAACCAAAACCATTAATGTTGGGGCATTGTTTAAATATATGCTTTTAATGCACGGGGCAAAGGACTTTGGCCAGAGTGGATTGGTCTGACTTTAGGAGGGCCATTCGTGTCCTCTGAACAGTTCATAAATTGTTCATAAACACGATACCTAAACATTAATCATTTCATAAAATTTCTATATTAGATTGTTTTAAATACTAAAAAGAACAACAACCAAAAGAATTGAAAACAAGAAGCTTACATAGTTTGTACATGTTTACAAATTCACCTGTTGTAAAAGTGGGATAAACCATTCTTTCAAAGTAGTGCATTACCAGGAATTAAGTACTAGTGATGGCAATGCAAATAATGCAAAGAAATTTTATAAATTGTATTTTAGGCATATGCTTTTGTTATATGCTACATAGGTGTGTTAAATTGCACCAACTAATGTACAGTAGCACACTAAATGTGTTAAACCGCACCAACCAACCTACAGTAGCATACTAGGTGTGTTAAACCGCACCAACCAACCTATGGTACTGCACCAACCAACCTACGGTAGTACACTAAATGTGTTAAGCTGTACCAACCAACCTGCAATAGCACACTAAGTGTGTTAAACTGTACCAACCAACCTACAGTAGCACACTAGGTGTGTTAAACCGAATTAACCAACGTACAGTAGCACACTAAGCATGTTCAACCGCACCAACCAGCCTACAGTAGCACACTAAGTGTGTCAAACCGCACCAACCAACCTACAGTAGCACACGAAGTGTGTTTAACCGTACCAACCAACCTACAGTAGTGCACTAAGTGTGTAAAACTGTACTAAGCAACCTACAGTAGTACGCTAGGTGTGTTAACCCTTACTCTACCACGCGGCGATAGTATTGCCGTTTTCAAACCACCTTTTTCCAAAAATAAAATCGGGACTTCACCACAGTCCTATAAGAGTAATCTTGGTATCATTTTAAAGTACTCAGATATTTTTTTCACAAAATGAAACTTTTTTATAAGGGTCATATTACATAATTTTTAGAAAAAATACATCGTAAAAGGGTAAAACTCAATAATTGCTAAAAAAAACTTCAATTTTTTTATTTTTCTCTTTTACATCTTACGATAATTTCAAGATCACATTTTTGCTTCAAAATCAAACACGCCAGTCCTAAGACATGATAGTATTGGTTTCTGGTATGATTCTTGTAATCCCTGCGTCCAATCTCTTGTTCTGGAGAAATTTCTTCAAAATTTCATGAATTTCTGCCATTTTTGACCCGTTTTTTTCAAAAAATCGTGTAACCCAAACCTTACACCACGCATGCTTTGTTGAACCGCCGTTCGAAAGTGCTTGAAATTTCCTTTCATTTGATATATAAATAAAGGCATACCCTCCTCTATTTAAAACCTATCCTATAAGAACAAAATTACACCTCTTCAATTTGAACGACCACGTGGCGCAGAGGAAATGTGTTAGCGTCTGCGCTTCGGTTAGAGTCTCGCCGTGACCACTGCTTAATTATTTTTCTGCTGCAGCTTTCAGGGGACATTTGACTTTATCGTTTTTGATGTGTTTTCATCTTTTCTTTCTTTCTAAAAATTATAGATTAGTATCATTGGAAAGGAAATTTCAAAAACAATCTAAATATGTAACACAAATCTCTATTTTCAATACTGACAAGAAGTTATACTTCTACAAAGATTGACCATTTGTTGACCAAATTTAGCCAAAAATTGCTTAATTTGCATAATTATGTCCAATATTTCCTAAATTGGTTTTAATTACTCAAAAGATAAATACCTTAGCATCTATTCCAACCAAACTTGTAACGAAAGAAAATGAAAGGAAAGTTGTCAAAAATGCATATGAAAAAAAGTTACGAAAATTGGGGTCGCTATTTTCAAAGCCCTGGTAGAGTAAGGGTTAAACTGTACTAACCAACCAACCTACACACTAAGTTTTAAACTGTACTAACCAGCCTACAGTAGCATTCTAGGTGTGTTAAACCACATCACCCAGCCTACAGTAGCACACTAGGTGAGTTAAACTGCACCAACCAACCTACAGTAGCACACTAAGTGTGTTAAACTGCACCAACCAACCTACAGTAGCACACTAGGTGTGTTAAACCGTACCAACCAGCCTACAGTAGCACACTAGGTGTGTTAAACCGCACCAACCAACCTACAGTAGCACACTAAGTGTGTTAAACTGCACCAACCAACCTACAGTAGCACACTAGGTGTGTTAAACCGCACTAACCAGCCTACAGTAGCACACTAGGTGTGTTAAACCGTACCAACCAGCCTACAGTAGCACACTAAGTGTGTTAAACCGTACCAACCAGCCTACAGTAGCACACTAAGTGTGTTAAACTGTACTAACTAGCCTACAGTAGCACACGAAGTGTGTTAAACTGCACCAACTAACCTACAGTAGCACACTAAGTACTGTAACTTGCTCTAGAGGTGTATCTATTTTGGCTTATTGTACATATCCCAGGATGTAATGTATCTTTTCCTTGAACAAAGTTTGTGGTTCTGAATGGTTAGATGTAATTATGCTAGTATCACCAGTTAATTTGTATTGGGGCTTGTGGAATTGGAAGTGTGATTCTGAATACTATAAGAGATTGGCAAAAAGAAAGTCACATGCATGACTTACATAAAAAAAAGGGGATGTTCTTCTGTATTAGTTAGACATGAAGGATACAGGCTTTCTATAGGCCACCCTCATAATTCCAATCATAGTGTCGTACTGCATAGGAAAAACATTTTGTTGATTTTTGCTTCTTTCGTGACGGAATAAGATTTTGGAATGCTTTCTTCACTATTCTATATCCTAAAGTCATCTTTTATATAAGATGAACTTGATTGACCACTGATCTGATCCTTTAATGTATGGTAAGTGTGTGGGTTTTGTTGTGTGAGCCCATTCTGGTAAGTGAGAGATGGTTATTTACCATTCTTTGCAATGAGTGTGATGGTTTGTTTATTTCTTGCAGATTGCGATGAAGAGAGTGCGGGAACTATTGGACAAGGACCCCGAGGTCGAGGCCATGAAGCAGGGAGCAAACGAGGTCATGTGGGCAGTGGTGGCAGCTTTTCTCAAATAGATTCCAGGACCATTGTACACATAGTTATATATTTATTTTGCTTTCCCACTCATGAGTTCCACCACAATTCATGTCTACCTTTGTGCTGCCGGACGGGAATGAAACTTGTGGGTCAGTGCAGTTATAAAGAAATCTATGAAACAATTGTGATTCACAAATGGAGGATTTTTATTGGTTTTGTGTAAGTTCTACTCATCAATGCTTGGATTGTTCATGAGGATTCTAGAAGCAATTGAATGCAGTTCTTAGTATGTCAAGTGTGTTTAAAGATTGTTTACACCAAGGTCACATAATAAGTGAAAACTGAGTAGTTGAGACAGAAATGAGCATGAGAAGATGGACCAGTGTATCCCACCTGACTGACACCTGGAATATCTGGATTTGCTTGTTAGACATCTCATCATGGTAAGCCCTTGTAGCAGGTTCCTAGGCACCCACTATGGTTAATCCTTGCAGCTGGGGTTCGTGGCACCCACTATGGCTAAGCCTTGTAGCAGAGTTTCTAATCACCCACTATGGTTAATCCTTGTAGCAGGGTTCCATGACACCCACTATGGTTAATTCTTGTAGCAGAGTTCCTAAGCACCCACTATGGTTGATCCTTGTAGCAGGGTTCTGTGGCACCCACTATGGTTAATCCTAGCAGCAGGGTTCCGTGGCACCCACTATGGTTAATCCTTGCAGTTGGGGTCCGTGGCACCCACTATGGCTAATCCTTGTAGCAGAGTTCCTAAGCACCCACAATGGTTAATCCTTGTAGCAGGGTTCCATGACACCCACTATGGTTAATCCTTGTAGCAGAGTTCATAAGCACCCACTATGGTTAATCCTTGCAGCTGGGTTCCGTGGCACCTACTATGGTTAATCCTAGCAGCAGGGTTCCGTGGCACCCACTATGGTTGATCCTTGGAGCTGGGGTCCGTGGCACCCACTATGGCTAATCCTTGTAGCAGAGTTCCTAAGCACCCACTATGGTTAATCCTTGTAGCAGGGTATCATGACACTCACTATGGTTAATCCTTGTAGCAGAGTTCCTAAGCACCCATTATGGTTAATCCTTGCAGCTGGGGTCCGTGGCACCCACTATGGTTAATCCTAACAGCAGGGTTCCGTGGCACCCACTATGGCTAAGCCTTATAGCAAGGTTCTAAGCACCCACTATGGCTAAGCCTTGTAGCAGGATTCTAAGCACCCACTATGGCTAAGCCTTGTAGCACCCACTATGGCTAAGCCTTGTAGCAGGATTCTAAGCACCCACTATGGCTAAGCCTTAAAGCAGGGTTCCATGATACTGTAGTGTTACTTCTTGTAGACACATCTCTTGTTTGAAATGTGATTATTGGTAGGTTTGAAGTAATCCTACAGGGGATCATATTTAGGTTCACTTAGAATAGCTGATGGCACTGATTGAGTGACCTTCTGACAGTCTTCGCATGTACTGTGCACAAACTATTCTCAAGTAACAGTTACAGAGAATAGAGCATCCGTGACATGGTACCATTTTGTGATAAAATTTCATTGTCCAAAATTCTGACATTCTGTGACATTTTGAAATTTTGTGACAAAATCTGACAAAATGAACATAAACGGATGTATTAAAATTTGTCTGACATTTTGTGACATGTCTACCCCGTCACTCACACACTCATTCTCATTGGTAATTTGAGGTTGCAGTTTAGTGGTAGATTCCATTTTTCATGAAACAGACATAACCAAATAATCCTTTCTATGAGTATCACCGCTCAACTGGTCATGATGTTTGAATCTATACCAATCAAATGTGACAGGCAAAACTGATGTGACATTCTGTGCAAAAGGTGCCAAAAGTTATGTGACATTTGAGACGTGACAAATTTGAAATTTTGTGACATTTTGTAACGAGCCTTCAATCATCACTCCATTCTCTGTAGTTACAAGTATTTCAGTTTAAAACAGTTGTAAAGGTCTGGACCTTTTTCTGACATTACGGCTTAGAATATGGCTGTGACATGAAATTAGGTTAGGTATCATGTTAGCTATTAGATCTTTTTTGTTGTACGACTTTGTTATTCAGATGAGTTATAAAGGTTTACATTTTTTTTAAAAAGTTTTTCTTGTTGTAAAAGTGATTTTTTTTTCTGGTAGTAGTTTTATACTGTCATCATAGTGGGCATCTGATAATTTTATTGTGCTGCATTAAGTTAGAATATAAGTTTTAAGGAAGAAAGTTCATTTTTCCGTAGAATTACCAGGCAAAAACATAATGTACCATTTATCAAGCAGTATTGATTTCATACGATGTACATACAGGTTCAATTCGCTCTGTATAGTCGGTCTACACTGATTCGTATTGTGTACATATTCTGTTCTAAATTTCATCAGACCGTTCTTTCCTGCGAAATTACGATTGAAGGTATGATGGAGATTTAAAATTTCTTTGTCATATTCAACTGCATTCAAGTAATGTTGGTAAAGGATGAAAATCAATAAGTTAAGCCTGTCACAGAGTAGTGATGAAAATGAGAGGTACATCAAAAGGTAGCAACATCAACAGATTGCAGCATTATATAAGAAATAAATATCTATTTCATACACATTCCTTGGGTTTGATCTGAGTGTGTAATTCATATAGCTGTAGCCCAGTGGCAGTAGCCCAGTGGTTAGGGCGTCGGTCTCGTACTCAAAAGGTACCATGATCGAATCTCAGCCAGGGCGCTGTGCTGTGTCACTCAGCAAGACACTTGATCCCATTTGCTCCAGTTCACTCAGCTGTGAAATGAGTACCAGTTTGGGTGGAGGAGTTAACCTGCGATTGGACTGGTGTCCTATCCAGGGGAGTCAAATACTCTCATCTGCTTAGCACTATGGAAACCGGGTATAAGCACTGGCTTTATAAGCCTTTTAGGCTTGATGAAATTCAACTAACTTATAAACCTGTGCAGAATCAAATTTGAGCTTGTTTAATCCCAACAAGGGTAGCATATGACACTTGACTGCTCTATCCTGTGTTACACTATCAGCATATGACACTCGTTGTCAGTGGCGGCAATTTCTGTTGACAGGTGACAGACTCAGATAGTGGTGTAGCCAGCCATATTGGCTTTAAATAAGGCTTCATTTTTTTAGGCGGGGAGGGGTGTGACATAATGATATTTGTCCCCTTAACAAAATTATTGGGGGGACATGTCTCTCTCTCCCCCTCCCCACCCCTAAACACCGCCTATGCTCATTGTCCATCCAGTCCTTGACTTGATTGCCTTATTTGTGAATGACCTTGTGTAAGAGAATGTTTGCAGTGTTATTACATGTATGTATAAACAGACCCACCTGGACTGATCAGGGAGTTAACATGACAACTCCTGTGCTGATTCACTGTCATAACATTATGGCCTATGGCAGATGTTTTCAAAAATAGTACCTCACTGGAAATTACTGCATAATTTCACCAAATAAACATGGAGAAAAAAAAATACTATTAGAAACATGTTGACATTAATATTTTCATAAAAAAGTACCGGCTAAACCCCAAAATTTGACTAAAAAATCGTAAATTATTAGTGTTTCACTGGCACAAAGGAAGCAGAGTTAATAGGTGACGCGCTAAGTGGGCAATGTTTTCTGTTAAATTTTGGGGTTATGCTGGTAAGTTTTGGGGAAAAAGTCCTAATGCCAATATGTTTCTTATATTACAAATTCTTCAGAAAAGCTTTTGATGTATTTCTTAAGCAAAATAGCTGGCAAGGGGATGGAGGGGGGGAGGGGCGTTAGTAAAAGTTGGTCTTCTTGTTGTATGGAGTAAGAAAGGATGCAACTTGAAAGTGATTTTATCTTAATGTGATTATCATATTTATTAGCAATCATGATAAACATCGCAGAATTGTTGATACTATTTGAAATCTCTACATGTACATAGAATTAAATTTGATCTCATAGGTTTATTATTATTGTATTTTAAGTTTATTCCCTCTTCCTTCGTTATATTGTATGGCAGATCCAATTGTTCGCCGTCTCATTTTTTATTTTATTTTCAATTAGTGTGTTTGTACAAGTGAAGGTATTTGTGATGGGTGTGAAAACTTAAAAGAGTACTGTTTTTTATTGCAATCTTTGGATGAATAGGAGCACTGTGTTAAAGGAATGTTCCAGTGAAATTTCATATGACAATTAAAAACAAAATGGGTGTAAAAATCATAGTATCTTTTGATGTTTAGGATAAATTGCCTTTCAAAGATTGGTGAGTGTTGAAAAGTGACCTTACAGTGTACAGTGTGATGTCATAAAGGTATTTCCATGACAATTTGTGTGTATTCTTTGAAAAGTGTATTCTTTGAAAATTAATTGCCTCTTCCTAAATTAATTGAAGCATTTTTGTTTCAAATATTGACTTGACGTGAAACATGCACTTTATAAGAACGTGATTTGCCCATCCCATCATGAATTTTCCACTCTTAATTAAAAGCAAAAACTGTTGTTTTTGTTTTAAAGAAATTTATAAGAATTGTCTTGGATTTGCCTTTATGACATCACATTGTACACTGTGAGGTCACACCGATGAAATCTTTTAAGGAATATTCCCATAGATTTTAATTTTTTTAAATATGATAGAGAAAATTTGTAGAAACACAAAGTGGTGAAAAAAAACTAGTTATATCTTATCCGTTTAATACTTATAACAATTTAAAGAGTAGAAAAATGATAACAATTTAAAGAGTAGAAAAATGTTTTTAAAAACACCTCATACAGTACATGTCCTTCAGCTTGGTGATGTCATTAAGACAATTCCAGCAGTTATGTATTTCTTATAAATCTAATCACACTTTTTACATAATCGAACAGCATTTTCGGTTTATTATAGAGATAGGGTGGAATATATAATTTACAAGAAAACATTTTTGGTGTACATCACATTTACAATGAGAAAAAAATCTAAATCATTTCTATAGAAATACAAGGTTTTGTTGAAATTGTCTCTATGACATCACGGATGTTGCCAATAAGTCACTTTTGTCCAAATTAAAAAATACTTTAAAATTTCCAAACGGAATAAGATATTAAAATAGTTTTTTCATCACTTTGTTTCTAAAAAATTTCTCCATATATGAAAAAATGAAAATACATGGGAGTATTCCTTCAAAATGCAATAAATGGAATAAAACATTTTTTCACCATTTTGCTTCTTTAATAGTCCTTTATCATATAAAGGAGAGGGCAATATTTCTTTAATCTGCAGCTTGAATGAACACCAGCAGACATTTTACTTACCTGGATGGCAAGAGCCAAAATTTTGTTGAAAATGTGATAGATATTTCAATACTAATCCCATTTTGTTTTAGTCTTAGATGTAACTCCCGTAAAAAATTCCTTTCAAATTGCGTTATTTTATGATTTCACAAATGCGAGTTGCCATCCACATTCATCTTTTCATTATGTTTGACATCCTTTTTTGAGTAACAAAGGGATTTCCGTCACACAATAGCATGTCGTTACTGATATCGATGTTCCCTTATTGTAGACACACACGGTATGCCAGTTGTGTAATTCCACTGCCAATATTTTTGGGAAGTTTCATTTTTCTTATTTGGTAAATACAACAACCGGTATAAAGGGTTTTGTTTCTAGGTTTCTATTGAAGTTATTATTCTCATGTTTTTGTGTAAATTAAGAATAGAATTTGCTTCATTCATTATCGCATTACCATGGTTTGAGGGAATGCATAGAAAAGGATAAGTGTTTTTCTGATTCTTTTACTCACACTAGTAAGGACAATTTTGATTGATCAGGTGCTGTGGACAGTGTTACTCTATTATATATGGAAACACTTCAGAATTAGTTAGGGGACAAGCAAGTCCATCTTATATGTAAGAGAACTTCAAAAGACACAAAATGGTAAGGACAATATTCTTATTTTGTTACGGAAATATTCTGTAAAGGATATATTAGGTAAGTAGTTTATATGCAAGTTGTCTCATGCGTGTCAAAACGACTGAAATCAAACTAATTGTGACTTGCATCCTCACTTTGCTCTTATAAGTCTTTTACTCTTTACGTATTCTATAAGTCATTATGTATTCTATTATGACATTTTGTGGCTGAAAACCATTTTAAATGTCAGGAGAGTAGTCAAACAATTATTAAGGTAATTAGAATTGACCACCTGAAGTTGGAAGAAGAAAAAGGATTTTTTGTTGTTGAAAATACACTAACCGTTAAGTTTCAAGTTTCTGCAGTAGACTTTCTACACCAAGCATTTCTATAAAAATGAGACAAAGCTTGAAACTTTATTATCTCCTTAACAGAAAAAGATATTGAACTGTATATTTCATTTTTTTTTTTTTTTTTAAAGTTCTCTTTTATGTGCGATGAACTTGCTTGACCCATGAACTAATCCTTTAGTTTAATTGGCATACAGTTTGTTTGTTGTGTACAAGTATTTCCGTTAGAGTTTTGTAAATAATTTTTGCAACATGTAGAAGGACAATCGGTTCCTAGGTTATGGGTTATATTTGTAGTGCTTAATTGAAGCATAGATTGAAATTATCTAAGTGTAGAGATGAGAAACAGAGGAAGTAATTTTAAATTGACAATTTATCAAAATCTTCCTCCCCTGTACAGGTATTCTTTGAAAGTAGTATCATGATAGTATTAAAGTAATTTATGAAGGTAGGTGGCACCTTACCATTAAACATTACATCTAGAGAGATAATATTATACATTTGGAGTCCTAATGTTTTGGATGAATTTATCATTGGACCAGTGTTTACTAAAAGTTTGTTAAATAATGAGAAGATGGGGCGTGTATGAACTGGTGCAAGCTGCATTCTTGGCGTGCTGGATTGTCAATTTAGCCACCCAAGTGAAATTATTTTGGCCATTTAATGGAGCTATGAGCACAAGCTTTTCAAGATGATGTTGAGATTGATGGTGTGCTCTTTGTTAAATTCTCACGTAGCGTTGGGCGGTACCGTTTGACATACTGGTACTTCGTACGTGCTCGAAAAAAAAGGTGAAAGAACTATGAGTTGTTGTTGCTCTATAAATGATGACATTTGTATGGGTGTGTATCGGTACTTGCCCAACTCGAGTCTCACGGCTATCCTTGTGTAGAAATTAAGTTTGTTTTGTGTCCTGATTTCCGTTACATTAATTGAATCTCTGTTATTATGAAGGTAACTATGTTGAGGGGGATCACTTTCTTTCCTTTATGTGATAATGCTGTCTTTTTCTATCTTGTATATTGTTGATTTTTAATTGCTAGGTTTCAAATGTAATTACCAAGAAGATAAATTGCTATACAAGAATGACTATAGTTGACCATTTTTTTTCTCAAGGCGTTTCAAGTTTTGCAAGGTTTGTGTATTAAGTGATCAGATATGATAGTGATGGGATGCACCCTTCTTTAGCGGTGGGATGCACCCTTCTTTAGCGGTGGGATGCACCCTTCTTTAGCGGTGGGATGCACCCTTCTTTAGCGGTGGGATGCACCCTTCTTTAGCGGTGGGATGCACCCTTCTTTAGCGGTGGGATGCACCCTTCTTTAGCGGTGGGATGCACCCTTCTTTAGCGGTGGGATGCACCCTTCTTTAGCGGTGGGATGCACCCTTCTTTAGCGGTGGGATGCACCCTTCTTTAGCGGTGGGATGCACCCTTCTTTAGCGGTGGGATGCACCCTTCTTTAGCGGTGGGATGCACCCTTCTTTAGCGGTGGGATGCACCCTTCTTTAGCGGTGGGATGCACCCTTCTTTAGCGGTGGGATGCACCCTTCTTTAGCGGTGGGATGCACCCTTCTTTAGCGGTGGGATGCACCCTTCTTTAGCGGTGGGATGCACCCTTCTTTAGCGGTGGGATGCACCCTTCTTTAGCGGTGGGATGCACCCTTCTTTAGCGGTGGGATGCACCCTTCTTTAGCGGTGGGATGCACCCTTCTTTAGCGGTGGGATGCACCCTTCTTTAGCGGTGGGATGCACCCTTTTTTAGCGGTGGGATGCACCCTTTTTTAGCGGTGGGATGCACCCTTTTTAGCGGTGGATGCACCCTTTTTAGCGGTGGGATGCACCCTTTTTAGCGGTGGGATGCACCCTTTTAGCGGTGGGATGCACCCTTTTTTAGCGGTGGGATGCACCCTTTTTAGCGGTGGGATGCACCCTTCTTTAACGGTGGGATGCACCTTATTTAGCGGTGGGATGCATCCTTAGCGGTGGGATGCACCCTTAGCGGTGGGATGCACCCTTAGCGGTGGGATGCACCCTTAGCGGTGGGATGCACCCTTAGCCGTGGGATGCACCCTTAGCCGTGGGATGCACCCTTAGCCGTGGGATGCACCCTTAGCCATGGAATGCACCTTTACTGAACACCTTCCTTTATTGGTCGGATACACCTTTATTGGTCTTATGTGTTTTCTGGTCCGATATGTTAAGTAGTTAAGTTAGATAGCTGTAGTGGTCAGATATTGTTTAAACATGGCCGGTTGACCACCCTGAAAAAGTTAAGCAGTTCAATGGAAGGTATATCACCCTGAAAAAGTTAAGCAGTGCAATGGAAGGTATAGACAAGTGAAGGCGCAATTTTCAAGAGACTTGTGTGTCCTTTTTGACCCATGTGGCCAACTAGCTCTAGTTATGTACAATTCATAATTCATTTTATGATGAAACTGTCATGTTCATCCTGTTCGAAGGACACTCTCAACGTGTTAAAAATGTATTATGCAATCACCCGACAAAAAATGCTGTAACTTTATAAAAACTTATTTGAACATCATAGAATTCTTACTTGGATCATTTACACCCTGAAAAGATATTTTAATTGGTGCAGAGATCATAAAAATAGCACCATTTTCAGCAGCGTAATTCTGAGCGACTTTCAAAATCTTGCCGACTGGTTAGTGTAACCTCCTCCCCTTGACACTATTTCGATAAACAATCCTGCATATTTGCCATTTCCGTTATCAGTGCAATATATGCATAAAGGACTGTGTAGTGGTCAGGAGTTATGTACCATCAAGCACACTTATGTAAAGCAAAGGATTTTCCAAAGATAATGATAGGCAATGGTAATTATGAATATTCAGACACATAAACTGGTGCTTCTTTGAATACGACTAGATGAAATTATACTTATGAATATAACAAGTTTCTTTATGCCTAAAACTCCAATGACATTACACATATTGATGTTATGCAAGTAAAAACTCCCTTGCATTATTTATTGTTGGAATGCCACTCTTGATTTCTAAACTTTCGAAATGAATTTAAAGGAAATATAGCGTCAATTTTGGTTGAATGTTCTAACAATTTGTTTAAATAAAACAAATTTCACAAATTGGTGGCAATTTCACTCCAGGTCAGAAATTTTCCCAAACACAGAAAACTTGTGCAAATTCTAATTCCCAAAGGGAAAAATTCCCCACCCGCCTATTCCTATGCCACTGTTAGACTGGCCTGTACTTTGTTTCAAGTTTTAGCTGATGCAGCAGTGGCTCACTGCATGAACTATGTCTTTTCATCAATGTGTACAGAAAACTTGCAAAATAGAAACTCAGTATGTTTTTTTTGGGTAATCTTGATGAGTCTTCAGTAGTACCAGCCATGGGAAAAGGATCACAAAATTTGTGAATACTGAATTAGGTCTAGAGTTGCCAATTTCCATTATTTTAGTTTTTTTGAGGTAAAAAGAAAGAGGGGGGGGGGGGGGAAGGGGAGGAGAGGAAGCTTGAATAAAAAAATGAAAATTGCCACTGCAGTCTAACCTTGGGGTAAGATGCTAACATTGGATGTGTAGTAATAATACTGGCTGCTTTGCGATGTAGGTTTTGACTAATACTGCAGAAACAGACAAAAAGACCCCCAAAAAAGACCATTGTGATGTAGTTATTTATTGCATTGTTAATATACAGTCTAGAGCATTCAATAAATATAAAGAATATTTGTAACAATAAAAGGACACTATTCATGCACATATGTGAGTCCCACCAAATTTAACTTTTGACACGATTTAAATCACAAAGCTAAAAACATCATGAAATCCTCAGATAAAAACATTATCTAAAATGGAGACTTGTATGCTTCTTGCATTTTACAAATCTGCAACCTCCACTTTTGCAGCACCTCTTCCAACCTTACTTAGTCCAGTGTAACACCACCTACAGGGCACCTACGCCAGGGTAACCCCACTTAATGGTAACCCCCACCTACAGGGCACCCACACCAGGGTAACCCTATCCTATTCAAGGCTACCTACCTAACTTTAAAACATTCCACAAAATTAAATAATCAAAATTCATTAAAAGTTACTTGACAGTTCATTACATGTACCCGGATCACGGTCTTCAAGGCAGAAGTGGACATTTAAATATCTTCTATTTTATTCAAAAGATAACATCACTGAAATAATCACTAAAACCTTTTGCTTTCAAGGGTGCCAGATTAGTCACGCTCACAGAGGCTCACATCACATTAAACCCATTTGCACCGATTACATTGGCTTCCCATATCTGAAAGGGTCATCTTCTCATTCTCACCTACAAATGCTATCCATGGTATTGCTCTGACTAAATTACTGACATACCATAAAAACACCAACTCGTTAACCCAGAGCTAATTATGCAATTCTCCTAACAAGATTATTCTCTTCAATAAGAATCAAAACTTGCGTCAAACTCTGGAATGGCAGTCTTCCCGCCACATCAGGAATGCCCCTTCATAACTTTAAAAATGTTCTTCTAAGAACTAGTCTTTCTCCTATTATACTGATTGAACTTTAGATTTTCTGTTTTTATTTTGAAGACTAAATCTGTTGTATTTTTGCATTTACTTTGTTTTTCTTTGTAAAGCGCATTGAGGCTGTATAATCAAGAAGTGTAAATGTGCAAATGGACGCTTTTAAAGAGTTTACTTCCAAGCTTTATCGTAGAAAGGTTGCAGGATGTAGATATGCATGACGGTTGCAGACATCTTCTAGGACAATGGATTTAACACACTGTGTGATGTTTTGTGTGCATGATATGAAGTGAGGTCCATTCCTAGAAGATGCATGCGGAACCCAAATATAGGCACACATGCCTCATCCCTTTACTTTTATTCTATCTCTTTTACATGTGTATTATAAGTTCTAATCTTTTAACTATGTACTGTTGTACGAGGTCTCACGTTAGATAAGCTAAATGTGAATGTTGAAATAAATAGAATTAAAGAGAATTATCCAGCAAAATCCTCAAAGTCAACAATATTTAAGCATTAGGCGCAGATCATCCATTTGCGCATTTACAATCCTTGGTACAATGCACTATTTAGAAGTATATTATTGTTATTATCATTAATGAAACAATAGAAAAAATTCAAGGTTGTAAATTGGTGCATGGGGCATCTTCCTGACCAGGGACAACGATTGGATTCTTTCTTCCTAAGCAATGGTAATCTTTTTACACTAATCTGACAAAATTAAAAAACAACAACCAAAGAGAAATACACATGATTAACTTCAGATCTGCTCCTCAAAGACTTATTTTAAAAGGCAAATAATTTTTCAATTCAGAAACTTAGGATTATAACAAGATATATTTCAGGTCTATGCATCATTCTCACTGGTTTAACCAAGAAAATACAAGTAAACTATCTGTAACTTTTAAAGTCTCCATTCTCACAGGTTTTAACCAAGAAAATACAAGTAAACTATCTGTAACTTCCAAAGTCACTTTGACAGGATACCATCAACCAATGGTAAACAGGGAAAATGAATGATACCATGCGCCAATGGTAAACGGAAAACAAATGATACCATGTTGAATTGTAAACAGGGAATTTTCTTCACCATCATATGCTAGATTACTTAAAGGCAGCAGAACACTTTATCAACACCATTTCAAAATTTACCATTTTACAGCTTTTTTGAATTTTCAGAGTATTTAAAGTAAGCAAGAAACAACAAATGTAAATATGTTCCCAGATGAAAACTTTCACTCTTTATCAAATCAAGTGCTAGTAATTTTTTTGGCAAAATACTGTGCAGCTGAGTTTGGCAGAGATAGTTTGAGACTTTGCTAGTCAGCTTTTAGCTGGGAAAGGCAAACGATGAATGAGTGAATGAACAGAAATCATATATAAATACACTGCCTTCACCTTATACTATGTCACAAACTTGATGAACATTAAAAACTCATCATTTGTTTTCACACTTGTCCCCAAGTATCTAAATCATATCTATTTAAGCAGATTTATACAATCTATAAAGGCACACTTGGAAGTTTTTACATCAAAAACCAAGACAGTTTTCAAACAATATTTTGATCAATATTCTAATCAATATCAAAGCACTATGTGGTTGTAATGAAGGAACGCTATCAGAAGCAGCAATATTAATGGAAAATCTACAAAGAACAAATTACATCTGGATACACAACACTCCACAAACAGTTCAATTTCTTTTAGTATTCCTCTCATCAAAACCTATTTACAGATGTGTTTAAGAGTTTCCTTTATCACATACTTTCATCCAGGCTTTACTTATTTCTATCAGGATTTGCATAACATTTTCACATTTTGGTCAATTTCTCATTTAAATATGCTTCCTTTTAGATGAGCAATACAGCACATTTTGAACAGTCATCCATGAAGTTCAAATCAATGTCAAGTGCACAAATGTCATCGGCACACGGTGCAGGAAATCATCCAATCACTGCTCAAGGAATTGTAAACAAACAAAGAGCGCACAGCAAAACACGCTCTTGGTTTGCATCCATGTGTTGGCATCTTTTACATCAAAACTGAACATTGCTAAAATGAAAAACATTTATTTCTGGTTATTTTGCATTGAAAGAAAATATATATATTTTTGCATTTTCTATTTTGTTTCGATTACTGTAAGTGCCTGTCTGATTTTCACATTGCCAATAAGCTAAGTTGGTGTACGATGGGTACTTTCGGTACCCAACAGGTACCCGCTGAGTGCGTGTGACGTCCCATTCACACACTCTGTACCTTATTTGCCACTCCCTTTGTCTGAATGCTCCAGCTGAAACACCAAAAAAAAGAGCTAACAGCAAAATATGATTGGCTGAGAATTTTCTTGCCTAATTTTAAGAAATATTGTAATGTCTAGAAGGTGCAGAGCAAGATTGGTGAATCCCCCATACAGATGATGGGGCACATCAACTAGATGTGAATAATGGCTGTGGTCTCATTGCTCACCCCTTGTGGCATGCACAACTAATCTTGTGAAATGGTGTGTACTGCTGGTCTCCTGTAGAATGTGTGTGATTTTGAGATGACATTGTGTGACTTGATATGATATGTTACTTGATACGACGTGTGATTTTGGTATGACATGCCATGTGTGATTAATTTGGAATGACGTTTAATTTTGACATGACATGTGCAACTGACATGACATGTGTGACTTTGACATGTTATGCGTGACTTTCATATGACATGTGTGACTGACATAACATGCATAACTTTGACATGACTCATATGACATGTGTGACTTTCATATGACATGTGACTTTAATATGATATGTGTGACTTTGACATGACATGTGTGACTTTGACATGAAATGTGTGACTGACATGACATGTGTGATTTGATATGACATGTGTGACTTTAACATGACATGTGTGACTTTGACATGCCATGTGTGACTTTAACATGCCATGTGTGACTGACATGACATGTGTGACTTTGACATGACATGTGTAACTTTGACATGACATGTGTAATTTTGACATGACATGTGTGACTTGATATGACATGTGTGACTTGATATGCCAGACTACTCACCCTGATGTGAGCCTGCAGTGCCATCAATGAATGCGGTGCTCAGTACAAATCATCCGATGCTATCAAATGACCTAGATGACATTGTTCTTCAAGTCTTCAAGGAAATTTCAATTAGTTATTTTGTCCCTTCACATGCAAAAATTATGACTCTGTGGTAAACACAAATCGTGAACTAATGCCATATTATATCTACAGTGTGATAAAGTTATGAACTTCAATCTTATATTCTACTTGCATTACATTACATTCATTAGAGAATAAGGGTTTTATCAGCATGCAAAATTTGGATGGGATACAGGGCCAGCCTCATAAATTGCCCAACATAAGTCCAAACATTCAGAAGGGCTTTCAAGCATTTCTTTGGAAAGTGACTTGAATGGAAAAGTGTATTTACCAGCTCCTTGCGATCCAAAAAATGCATTTACCAGTTCCTTAAGATCTCCTAAAGTGTATTTATCAGTTCCTTACGACCCAAAATTGCATTTACCAGTTCCTGAAGACCTCCAAATTGCATTTACCAGTTCCTTGAGATCTCCAAAGTTCATTTACCAATTCCTTGAGTCTCCCAAAGTGCATTTACCAGTTCCTTGAGACCCCCAAAGTGCCAAAGTGCATTTACCAGTTCCTTGAGACCTCCCAAATGTGCATTTATCAGTTCCTTGATAGTCTCTAAAAGTGTATTTACCAGCTCAAAAATCAATACATACTATTTCATTTTCATTCAAATTTAAATACTGTTTTATATCTATGTCCAATCAATAACAATAATAATTATAATAATAATAATAATATAATAGTTATAATCTATTACAACTTGTGGGACCATCTTAGCACCATCTCGGATCAAGGGTATTATTAAGCACACTACCATCCCATTGTAATAAATATAAATAAATTCAAAATCATGTAACCACACAGGTTTTTTTTTATTACTCCTAAGTATCTACACAGGTATTTTATTATAAGAACTGTCAAGATGATTCTACTGTGCAAGGAAAGGCTTGGTCCTCATTCATGTGACTTGACAGGTCCAGGGACACAATACAATACGTAAGACCCCTAAGATCATAATAACACACGACTCGAGTGTTTCATCTTGGTCTTACTAGACAAGAATGTTCCTAATAAGTGTTTGTTTGACTGACCTCTACCCTGCATGTACATGACTGTCTTCTCCCCTGCACATACATGACTGACCTCTACCCTGCATGTACATGACTGTCTTCTCCCCTGCATGTACATGACTGACCTCTCCCCTGCATGTACATGACTGATCTCTCCACCTGCATGTACATGACTGATCTCCCCTTGCATGTACATGACTGATCTCTCCCCTATACATACATGATTGACCTATCCCCAGCATGTACATGACTGACCTCTACCCTGCATGTACATGACTAACCTCTCCCCTTGCATGTACATAAGTGACCTCTCCCCTTGCATGTACCTAACTGACCTCTCCCCTTGCATGTACATAAGTGACCTCTCCCCCTGCATGTGCATAACTGACCTATCCCCCTGCATGTACATAACTGACCTCTCCCCTTGCATGTACATAACTGACCTCTCCCCTTGCATGTACATAATTGACCTCTCCCCCTGCATGTACATAACTGACCTCTCCCCCTGCATGTACATAACTGACCTCTCCCCCTGCATGTACATAACTGACCTCTCCCCCTGCATGTACATAATTGACCTCTCCCCCTGCATGTACATGACTGATCTCTCACCCTGCATGTACATGAGTAACCATGACTGATCTCTCCCTTGCGTGTACATGACTGATCTCTCCCCTGCACGTACATGACTGACCTCTCCCCCTGCATGTACATAACTGACCTCTCCCCTTGCATGTACATGACTGATCTCTCTCCCTGCATGTACATGACTGATCTCTCACTTGTGTGTACATGACTGATCTCTCCCCTGCATGCACATGACTGACCTCTCCCCTGCATGTACATGACTGACCTTTCCCCTTGCATGTACATAAGTGACCTCTCCCCCTGCATGTACATGACTGACTTCTCCCCCTGCATGTACTTAATTGACCTCTGCCCCTGCATGTACATGACTGATCTCTCCCCCTGCATGTACATGGGTAACCATGACTGATCTCTCCCTTGCGTGTACATGACTGATCTCTCCCCTGCACGTACATGACTGACCTCTCCCCCTGCATGCACATAACTGACCTCTCCCCTTGCATGTACATGACTGATCTCTCTCCCTGCATGTACATGACTAACCATGACTGATCTCTCTCTTGTGTGTACATGACTGATCTCTCCCCTGCACGTACATGACTGACCTCTCCCCATGCATGTACATGACTGACCTTTCCCCTTGCATATACATAAGTGACCTCTCCCCCTGCATGTACATGACTGACTTCTCCCCCTGCATGTACTTAATTGACCTCTGCCCCTGCATGTACATGACTGATCTCTCCCCCTGCATGTACATGAGTAACCATGACTGATCTCTCCCTTGCGTGTACATGACTGATCTCTCCCCTGCACGTACATGACTGACCTCTCCCCCTGCATGTACATGACTGACTTCTCCCCCTGCATGTACTTAATTGACCTCTGCCCCTGCATGTACATGACTGATCTCTCCCCCTGCATGTACATGAGTAACCATGACTGATCTCTCCCTTGCGTGTACATGACTGATCTCTCCCCTGCATGTACATAACTGACCTCTCCCCTGCATTAACATAACTGACCTCTCCCCTTGCATGTACATAACTGACCTCTCTCCCACATCAAAATAATCTTACATTTGGCTGCAATGTCTTAACGGCACATGCAGCTATTGATAGTTCATTCATAAAATAAGTTCTTAGCTATTTTACACATTGCACTGAAATTGACTTTCCATTATCCACACTATATATACAATCATCTCATTGCTGGCCTTATCTTTAACTTGACAACACCATTTGGTAATTGCTTAAGCAACGTCCATGCCTCAAAATGGGTGAGAGAACCGAGTCTCCTTCCATTGACCTCAATGATTTCATCTTCAATCTGGAGTTGTTTTGACCGGTCAGCCGCCCCTCCTGTGAATATCTTCTTCACAGTGATAGGCATATCTCCTCGAGGGGAACTTTTGCCCCCTTCGATGCTGAAACCAAGACCTGCAGCTGTCTTCATCATTTCAATCTCTAAGGAGCTGGATTCTTCTTCTGTAAAAGTACAAATAAGAACTTTGAGAAACAGAGAAGACCCCAACACCCATCAGGCACCCGAGTTTTCCACTTTTCATGTTAAGACGACATAGATTTTTCTTGATGACATCTAGAAAACCAAAAAGCAATCTTAATAACTTTCATCAGTACATGTTGGCTTCACTTGCTTACAAAGCAGACATTGAGCACTCAGCATGCTCTGTAATTTAATTAGATGAGTATGATTTAACCCAGATCTCCGAGCTGATGGGAGAAGCTCAACCACTTTGCAAAACACTCAGTATGCCAGGGCTTCATTATATGACCTTGTTTTCTGGGTCAGACAAAAATATTGTAATTGCTACTCATTCTAAAAACCAATTAAACTAGTGTTCCAACAATAATCGGTTTGCCAATCATATCAGGCTGATTATGACTGATAGGCAGCATGATTGCAATCGGTGCAATGCTTGTGGATTGCGGATCCGATTATTGCACTTTTTCTCCTTCAATATTGATTATTTTTCAAATTTATTCATTTCTTTTTTCAAACATTAAAACATGAAAAAAAAAACAGAAATAATATGTTGATGACAAAAAGTGTATTTTTTCTTTTACTTTTCAACATGTATTCTCCTCATTTTTATCTTATACTTCCATGTTGATTTAATGATCACTTCCACTGCCCACAGCATGTTTATCACGATTAGTACTACCATAAAAAGTAATCGGAAAATCGGATATATGATATGTAAAAAAAAGATATGTAATCTGCAGAACCCATTACAGTGTAATCGTTGGAACACTACATTAAATGTTTATGGACAGGTAGAGACATTAGCTTAATTGATTTAAAATAAACCAAACCACATAAAATAATAAAAATATCATCAAAATCGGTTAAGAATTGGCCATTTTATAGCTTTTCGGGCCAATAGAAAGAAGCAAGTATGCACATATTTGTGTTACTATTGTGATGTATGAACGGGACATTTCTGATGTGAATCCAATGTTTTTTAACCCTCTGCAAATTTCTCTTTGGAAAGGGAAGATAACTCTAATGAAGAGGATTTGATCTTTACCATACCCCCCAACCAACCTCAAAGCTGAAAAAGGTATTTTGAACATTTTCAAGGTCTGAATTTCAGGGAAAAAATATCTCTTCCTGATTCTGAATTGGTACTCTCTCTCTCTAGGTGCCGAGTCTGGATCAGACATTGGCGATCATGGCCCACCAGTCACTTCTCTTTAGAGCTAAGCGCATAAACTTATTGTTACTTAGGCACTTGTTGGTTGCCCAGTTGTTTAAGCTTTGAACATATTTGACTCTCTGCCTTCCTCTGCTTCTTATGCCTTTTCTCACATACTGCAAGCTGTTCCAACCCACCCTCCCAATGAACATGCTAAAAAAATTCCATCTAATTCCATTCTAAATTTGATGGCATTGAGTAGGGACCTGTCCTGTCCATGCCTGAAGCTTTCAGGACATCATCGATTGTTTTCTTTTCTGTCCAAGATATTTTCAACATACTCCTTATGAACCACATTTTTGTTGCTTCTAATCTTTTCTTGATGTCACTGGTAATTGTCCAGCATTCACAGCCATAGAGAAGAGTAGACCAAAGAAATATGAAAAAAATAAAAGCAATTTGAAGGGTTTTCCTGCTAATGCATCACATTTTCCAACTTTTTACAAACTTTTTAATAACTCAAACACATTATTTTCAAAACTCAAAAGCATATTACACTCGGAATATAATGCTCTATTCGAAACGTAAACAGAAAACTTTTGTTTCTTTCCGTAGACCTTAAGGACACCTAAATGGCTGCATGGATAAACAAAATGATGGGCAAAACAGTTAAGATGCTATAGTCCCTATTCACCATCATCACTGGCAAAAATAATAACAATTCCTTGTAATTTACACTCAAATATCCCAACCCATAACAATAATTGTCAACTCTTTCTGAAGGACAATAAATCTTAAATTTAATGCGTAATTAAAGAAACCAACCATTCTCATCAAGATCCAAGGGTCTTGCCACCACAAGCACCATCTCCCGTCGCTTTGTCTTTAGCTGGGCCAACGCCTGTGCATGAGTGGCATCCTTCAGCACCACACCATTCACTGACAGCAACCGGTCACCTTTCTGGATGCGTCCATCTTTGTTTGCCAGTCCACCTGGTATTACTTTATGAACCTTTAAAGGACAAAGAACAAAACGGATGAACCTCCCGAAATCAACTATTAAATGTTAAGCTTGCTCAAAAGCAGCATGGAAACACAGCTACTGTCCTGTTCAGATCCCTAGTTTGATTTAAAAAGGGGCAGGGTGCTAGACTTGTTGAGGGGCACATTAATGCATGCACGAAGCGCTGCGTCTTTTTGGCATGGAGTCCTGGGACCCCCTTAAGGCTCAATCCCATGGTAAAGAAGCTCTAAAATTTTAGCTATAATCATACCTCAGGATGAAACTATTTGATTACTAAGGACCATTCATGAGCCAAACAGAACAATTGCTTACTATGCTGTCATTCTGTGTTCTGTATCAATGTAAGATAATTATTTATGAGGTTAATTAAGATTATTAAGTTAAACAAAAAAAAAACTCTAAAAACCCTAATTTTTTTTCTCATAAGGGGCAGGGCGGATCCCGGGGGGAGGGAGAGCAGACCTCCAGGGGAGCAGGGCGGGCCCATGGAGGGGAAGGGCGGGCTGCCCCTGTAAAACAACAAAGCTAGGGATCTGCTGTTACTGAAGTTGTCAATAAAAGAACTATTTGGAATTGGATCTACTTATGGCACAATCATCTACGTCACTTGCTAGATTTCTGTTACTTCCATTCAATAGCCTCACTCTTTCCTACCATCCTTTGCAATCATCTACCCCCTATCAGTAACCTCCCTTTCCTACCATTGTGTCTAATCTATAATTTCAAACCTACAATCCCACTTCATTCCTTGAAAATTACCCTTTTCCTCTGAGATACTTTTATCTACTAAAGTTTCTTCATCATCATCCATTTCAAAGTACTGGGAAATCTTACAGAATGTGAAAGCATCTATGACCGTTGATGACATTCCTCTTCACTATGCTTGAACATGCAACAGCCATTTTTTTTTTCTGATGAGTATTTTCAATCACGAGTTAAAGGAACAAAATCGCCATACTTTAAATAGAGTGCACCAAGCAAATAATTCTATAGTTCTAGGATGTTCATAAAACTTTTTAAATAAAATAATTTGTCAACTTTAATTTATTCCCTTTAAATGCTTTACATATCTTTGATTCAATATATTAATTTACCCTAAGAATATATTTATGCTAATTATCATCATATTTAATTTTGTTCCAAATTTTTCTGCAATTTTTTACAGCTAGTAGAAGTTATCTGGCAACAAATTGATTACGTCAGTACGCACGACTCCTGCCATGTTCAATCATCACTATGATTTATTGAGATGAGATCACCCCTTTAATGGCATGCTGAGTATACAAATGTGGGGTAATAACATTTTCTTATTAAAATATTATATTTCAGTCGCTAAGATGATACAAAATCAACCCAATGTCATTTTGCAAAGTGGTGAAATCCAAGACGTAAGGGATTCTTGTGACGTGTTTGCTATAAACATCAGGTAAAATATGATGATGAATCCTTATGATTATGTGACAGAGCAAAGAAAGTTTTATTGGCAGGTCCCTCAAAATATTTATGCAAATCAATCTTGCCCACAAAAAAATTATCTCTGGTTTTAAACTTTTAGGGTGTTGTTTGGTAAGACTTGAAAAAATATTACAAATCTGCTGATAAGTTAAAAGATTTGGAATGTATGTCTGTCTATCCATCCGTGGAACTCACAGACCTTAATGGTTGTAGAATGTCTGTCTGTCTTTAAATACCAATAATGTTAAGAGTAGAATGTGTCGGTTTGCAAAACCCAATGAGTCTAGGAGTGGAATGTCTATCTGTCTGTAAAATCTACAGATCTTAATGTTGTATATAAAACCTAAGAGTAGATGTCTGTCTGTTTGTCTGATAAACCCAATGACACTAATCTTTGTCTGTAAAACCCAATGACCATAGGGTGTGTCTGTAAAACCAATGACCCTAGTGTCTGTCTGTAAAACCCAATGACACTAGTGTGTGTCTGTATAACCCAATGACTCTAGTGTCTGTCTGTAAAACCCAATGACCCTAGTGTCTGTCTGTAAAACCCAATGACTCTAGTGTCTGTCTGTAAAACCCAATGACCCTAGTGTCTGTCTGTAAAACCCAATGACCCTAGTGTCTGTCTGTAAAACCCAATGACCCTAGTGTCTGTCTGTAAAACCCAATGACCCTAGTGTCTGTCTGTAAAACCCAATGACCCTAGTGTATGTCTGTAAAACCCAATGAGCCTAGTGTCTGTCTGTAAAACCCAATGACCCTAGTGTCTGTCTGTAAAACTCAATGACCCTAGTGTCTGTCTGTTAAACTCAATGACCCTAGTGTCTGTCTGTAAAACCCAATGACCCTAGTGTCTGTCTGTAAAACCCAATGACCCTAGTGTCTGTCTGTAAAACCCAATGACCCTAGTGTCTGTCTGTAAAACCCAATGACCCTAGTGTCTGTCTGTAAAACCCAATGAGCCTAGTGTCTGTCTGTAAAACCCAATGACCCTAGTGTCTGTCTGTAAAACTCAATGACCCTAGTGTCTGTCTGTAAAACTCAATGACCCTAGTGTCTGTCTGTAAAACCCAATGACCCTAGTGTCTGTCTGTAAAACCCAATGACACTAGTGTCTGTCTGTAAAACCCAATGACACTAGTGTCTGTCTGTAAAACCCAATGACACTAGTGTCTGTCTGTAAAACCCAATGACACTAGTGTCTTGTCTGTCTGCAAAATCCATTGACATTAAGAGTAGAATGTGTCGGTTTATAAAACCCAATGAGGTAGGAGTGAAATGTCTGTCTTTCTGTAAAACCCTGACTTTTAATGTTTGTATTTATGTAAAACCCAAGACCTTAAAAGTAAGATGTATGTCTGTAAAACTCAACGAGCCTATAAGTGAATGCAAGCATGTCCATAAATCCAATGACCGTAGTGTGTCTTTAAAATTCTGATGAGCCTAGGAGTAAAATATACACGTCTGTCTGTCTGTAAATCCAATGACTTACTGTAATTTCTCTGACTTCCTGATCCACACCTCCAGCTACAGTCAGCCCAGACTTTGGCTTTCATCTTCTTTAAAGAGAGGGATGACGGATATATTGCTGTCATCATCCTCCTCCAGTGACTGGTTAGCATCCTCTATCAACTTCTCAAGCTCCCCAGCCGACAGCAAGATGGTTGAGTTGGAGCTCTCAGACATAGAACGTTCAAGTTTTCTGGCATATGGGCTTTGGCGACTATCTTCAAAATTAAACAGAAAACCAAAAGTTTTAAGGTTCAGACGTGCAATGTGGATTTCAAGTTGTAAGTACTGACATACTTGTATAATAAATTTTGAACTTGGCTTTGTAGCATCCACCATCTCTCACCAATTGCTCCTACTTCCATTCATCATGCCCTACATCCTCCCTGTCCTACCCTGCCACCACCCCTAATCCAACCATTCATCCTAACCCCCGCCTACATTAACCCATCCATCTATCATCATTCATGACCCCATTAACATCATCCCTCATTTACTTACCATCCCCTATTCACCTACCATCCCTAATACACCATACTTTTATCCACCCCTCAGCTCCTATAATAATTCGTATTTGGTATATGACCCCCCCTCTTACCTAGCCTTCCAAATCCTAAGCTCTTATATTCACCTACCCTCACTTACCTGCATTTTTGTTCCATCTACCTATGCTCAAACCAGTAATGACACCCATCTACTACTCATTTACCTGCCTACTCTTTAAGTCTTTCTTATACCCATTCAGCTATCCATTTTCCACTCACATAACAAACCTCCCATCACCTTCCAGCCAATCACTTGTCTACCAAACCAAGCTCATCAAACAACCCCCATTAACTCACATCCAACAGGGTTGAAAAAAAAAAAAAAAAAAAAAAAGTCACTCGCCAATCTTGGTGAGGCTTAATTAAGTGTGGCAAGTGACACAGTATATTATAATATTTCTACTCACCACTAGTGCTTTTTCCTACCCTGCATCCCAACCTCCTGTCCCCTTCCCTTCCTTCACCCTAAATCCATCCTTCTGATAACCAAAAGATTACACAGACTTACAAACACAACCCCTTTCACTTTCATTTTTAAATTCCCTTCAAACATATCCAACTTAATATTTTCTCTTGAAAATCAGATATCAGTCAGCCTCCCAACGTCAATAAAGATTAATTTAGAAAAGAAACTTCACAAACATAAATCTTTTTGTTTTATCTCTATTCAAGTCAGCAACTATTGTTAGACTTTCCTTTCAAGCCAGGTTGCTAGGTTTCAAGTCCTAATTGCAATAAGAGGTTCAATTCTTATTCTTTCTGCCAGAAACACACTTTTCAAATGCTTAGTTCAGCAGTTGGGCAAGTTCAGTCTCATCTATATTTTATCCTGAGATTTTGTGACTTAATTTAAAGATATATTTCCCGGAATTTTCATTTTCATATATATAATATAGGACTATTCAAGAAAAAAATATGGTGTACAAATCACATTGATATCTTTTTCCGTTTAGGACTTACTGCGCTTCAAAGACTGCATAAGTGTTCTGAAAAGTGACCTCACAGTGTACAGTGTTATGTCATAAGGCACATCCAAGACAATTTTGATGATTTTTTTTGAAAATGATTTCCCTCTTAAATTACTAGAAGCATTTTTTGTTTATGTATTGAGATAAGGTATAACATGCCCTTTATAAGAATGCATAAAGCCCATCTGCTCATGAACCTAACAAGTAACAGATAAACATGTTTTTTGTTTATGTATTGAGATGAGGCATAATATGCTCTCTATAAGAATGCATTATGTCCATCTGCTCATGATCCTTAAAAGCAGAAATCGCGTTAACAACAAATTTGTCGTATATTACGCCATGGCTGAAATTTGCGTCGTAAGATTTAGATATAGCATGTGGAATTTTACACCACAGATTTTCATTGACATAATGAAAATCATGAACATCTTACCTCTCTGGTGCAAATTAAAGTTTTATTTCACACAAAAATGATTTTGAATTACTCATAAATAAAAGAAAAATGACACAACTACGAGACCACCAGCCGAATGATTCAACATGCCCGTAGTGCTGTCATAAACACATATAGGCTAGTACATAGACCCTAGGCCCTATGCATGATGTACAGTACGTACACTGTACAGTGTACGTGAAAGTTTTGATGTTGTTTTGAATGTAGGCTGTCAATTGTCAACGATATTATTAGCTAGGATTCAACTTTCCTCCTGTACTGTGTTGATCGTGTATCTGTGAAGTGATCACAGTCTGCAAGTCAAGTTACTATACTGTAAAAAAGTAGGTTGGTTTGAAATCTGAATAGTATATTATCATTGACAATTGGTCAAAGTTCACTAAAACCTCATGAAAGTTTGGATACGATAAACAAAAGTATTTTCTAGTTTATTTTGGGATTGTCAACCCAAATTTCATGGTTCAACAACCTACATTATACAAGGATTGGGTATGAACTTTTTCTTAATATTTTTTTTATGATATACTAGTCCGATCTTTTAATGTTCTTGGTATTTTAAGCGCAATTTTCATGCACTTTAGCGAGGCAGGCCTACACAAGTGTGTGTTGACAATTACGTGCATGCTTCGCTAGCGTGCAATACCCTGTACATTACGCAATGCCCTGTACATACGACGGCAAATTTACAAAATACGTCGACCTTCAAGGGCTTGTCGTAACCAAATACGCCAGGCAACAATTCTAACGCAACCTCTGCTTACAAGTAACAAAGAAACATTTTTTTGTTTATGTCTTGAGATGAGGCATAACATGCTCTTTATAAGAATGCATTATGCCCATCTGCTCATGAACTTTACAAGTAACAGATAAACATTTTTGTTTGCTTTATTATACATTAAAATTGTTTTTGGATCTGTTTTAATAACATCACATTTTACACTTAGGTCACTTTTGATAAAATCTTTAAAATAACTCAAAATAACTCCAAAATGATGTAAGATATGAGTGACCTCACATATGGCATTCCACCATATCTCCCACATGGCATCCCACCCCATGTCCCACATGACATCCCATCCATCCCTTGTCCCATGTGGCATTTCATCATATGTCCCACAAGGCATCCCATTCTATCACCCAAATTGGCATTCCACCCTATGTCCCACATCCCATGTCCCAAATGACATCTCACCTCATGTCACACAAGACATCCCATGCCTTGTCCCACATGGCATCCCACCATACAGTGTCTCACATGGCATTCCACCATATGTCCCACATGGCATTCCACCATATGTCCCACATGGCATCCTGCGCTATAACCCACATGGATCTCATCCTACATGTATGTCTCACATAAATCCAACCATATGTACTACATGACATCACTCCCTATGTTCCACATGGCATCTCTCCCTGTGTCCCGCATCAGTGGCTTCTCACCTGATGTCCCACATGGCATCCCATCTTATGTCCCACCATATGTTCCACATGGTATCCCTCCCAATGTCCCAATGACATGCTACTTTATGTCCCACATGGCATCACATCCCATGTCCCCACGGTCTTCTACCCTATGTCCCACATAGCCTCCTACCCTAACTTGAAGTCACACAAGGCATCCTACCCTATGTCACACATGGCATACCAACCTATGTCACACTCTGTGTTACTCGTGGCATCCCACCATGTCCCACATGGCATTCTACTCTGTTCCACATGGCATCCCACCCATGGCCCACATGACATCCCATAAGCTCCATAAGAAGTCTCATCCTAGCTATCACAGTCCCTGATTGAGCATACTATGTATGAAAGTGTCAGTTCATATAATAACTTATATGCAAATGACTTGTTAATATGGGGTGGGACCAGAGATTGCGTTATAATTTTTTGCCTGGCGTATTTGCTTACGACAAGCCCTTGAAGTTTGGCGTATTTTGTCAATTTGCCGTTGTATGTACAGGGCATTGCGTAATGTACAGGGCATTGCGCGCTAGCGAAGCATGTAAGTAATTGTTAACACAACACACTTGTGTAGGCCTGCCCCGCTAAAGTGCATAAAAATTGTGCTTAAAATACCAAAAACATTACAAAATCGGACTATTATTATCATAAAATATATTACGAAAAAGTTCATACCCAATCCTTGTATAATGTTGATTGTTGAGTCATGAAATTTTGGTTAACAATCCAAAAATAAACTAGAAAATACTTTTGTTTATCGTATCCAAGCTTTCATAAGGTTTTAGTGAACTTTGACCAATTGTCAACAACAATATACTATTCAGATCTTGAACACGCCTACTTCTTTACAGTATAGTAACTTGATTTGCAGACTGTGATCACTTTCACTTCACAGATACACTACACGATCAACACAATACAGGAGGAAAGTTAATTCCTAGCTAATAATATCGTTGACAATTGACAGCCTGCATTTAAAAAAAACATCAAAACTTTCACATACACTGTACAGTGTATGTACATCATGCATAGGGTCTATGTACTAGCCTATAGGGGCCTATGTGTTTATGGCAGCACTACGGGAATGTTGAATTATTCGGCTGTTAGTCTCGTAGTTGTGTCATTTTTCTTTTATTTATGAGTAATTCAAAATCATTTTTGTGTGAAATAAAACTTTGAATCCCATCAGAGATGTAAGATGTTCATGATTTTAGTTATATTGATAAAAAACTCTGGCGTAAAATTCCACATGCTATATCTATATCTTACGACGCAGGTACAACCTGTGTAGTAAGAAATTTCAGCCATGGCGTAAAATATGACAAATTTGTCGTTAACGCAATCTCTAGGTGGGACCCCATGTCTCACATGACATCCCATACCATTTTATGTCCCACATGACATTCCATCCCATGGCAATCCACCCAATGTCCTGCATGGCATTCCACCATATATCCTACATGGCATTCCACCCAGTTCCCCTGGCATCTCACCCCATGTTCCACATGGCATCCCACCCTATGTCCCACATGACGTCCCATAGGCTCCATAAGAAGTCTCATTCCTAGCTATCACAGTCCCTGATTGAGCATACTATGTATGAAAGTGTCAGTTCATATAACTTATATGCAAATGAGTTGTTAAATAATAAAAAAAGGTGGAGTCAAATAATTATGACTGATATAGTCCTTGGTGTATACCACATGGTAAATATTATATCATATGTCCCTCATGGCCCCATCCATGTCCCACATGGCATACCTCCCTATGTTCATATATGCAATCACATCCTGTCACACTTCCTGACTAAGCATACTACATAAAAAAAAGTCTGGTCAGTTCATATACTGTAGCAACTTTATGCACATGACCACAATAATAAAGGTGAAGTTTAATAATCATGCCTGATACAACTGTTGGTGCCCAAATATTTTGAAGAATTTTAAATCTCAAGAGCTACAAGAGAGACACTTGAGGACCTCTGAAGAATATTGGAAAATCATATCATTTTAAAATATAAAATGTTTTGCAGACTATGTAAGGAAACTAGTCTTCAATCCTGTCTTAAGTATCTCTGAAAAACCTTCACATTTTGTAAAGAAATTCTAAGCTTCCATAAGGATATCTAAAGAAACGTCAACTTTTTTTGAGGAAGTCTGAAGAAACTTTTAACATTTCTGCGGAAATCTCAGGCAAAAAGTGGCTGGCCAGACGGACAGCAGGCCGGACAGCTGGCGGGACAGCCGGCTGGACAGCCGGACGGACAGTTGGACGGACGTAATCGCCATTACATGGGTTCACATTATGCTTCGCATGTAAACCAAAAATTATCTTTATTCACTTCAAGTGATGTCAAAATGACAATTGTCAGTCTATGACAATAGGTTATATAAGGCGATAGTTTTCTTTAAAAAATGCCAAATATGCCACAAGCTGGGATTTTACATTTCCTGCCACCAAAATTCTGGGGAAAGCAGCCACCTCCTCCCCCACCCCCAATCTGCTTGCCCCACCAATTTGATAAACTCCTTCCGGCACAGGGATAAGAAATGGGAACAAACAATTATCTGTGATCTAAATTATAATAGCATATATCATAAATATTAAATGAAAAACAAATGTTGATTTTCAGTTTGTATCATAATTAATTTAAAACAGATCAATCTGTAAGATGAAGCTCAATAAGCCCTAACACACAACACACACGGCAACTTGAAATGTAATGTAAAAGGTATTACAATTGCCAACATCAAAATTAATAGGTTCGCATTTAAAAGGAATCATCCTGTGAATTTTCAATGGAGAGGACGATTAAATAAACACATTGGTGAAAGAACATGATGATATCTTATTCCGTCTAGGAGTTATTTCATTTCACAGATTTGAAAATGGTTGAAAAGTGCCCGAGCAGTGTAAAGTGAGATGCCATAAAGGCAGATCCATGATAATTCATTAGGTATTTTTAGACAATAAGAATGTATTTTTCTAACATTTACAATGTAAGATACATCAGCAGATGGGTAGGTCCTGTTCTTCCAAAGGGTATGTTATACCCGATCTCAATAATTCAACATACAAAGTTTCCAATAATTAAGAAATGGGCAATTACGTTTCAAAAAATACATAAACATTGTTTTGGATCTGCAGTTATGACATCACACATAACACTGCAGGGTCACTTTTTCAGCACATCTTTAACATGTATAAATCCTTAATGGAACAAGACATCAACATGATTTTTACACTAAATTGTTTCTTTAAAGGACCGAAAAGTGAGGGCTCTGGTTTTTGCGAATTTCACAGATATATTATCCACAACAGATCTATGAACTTCATGCCTCCATAACCGACAAATGACGTGAGGGTAAAGACAGGCACACCTGGTGCTCTAGGACCTAAAATACCCGCCACGAGAGTAGGACGCTCTCGAACTAGCCACTCGCTTTGTACGAATGGAGACAAAAACCCACTATCCTAAGTGTAGGCTACACGGGTAAAGTCGTGTAGGTCGGCCGAAAAATCTCGGACCCATGGCTACCTCGTCCTTACCTCGAAAGACTTGAAAAGGCGAGCCGGATGAGAAAAGGCAGCGTAAAAACCCTCCAGGGTTTGAATACCTATATTAACCAAAAAATTGCTCTACTGTTGCGTGCTAGATAAGCATTTGATTTTTGAGGGGACCCCCTTAAAATACGACCTCACTTTTCGGTCTAGTCACCTTTAATAATCCTCTATCATATTTATGAAAATAAAAATTCACCCAAATATTCCTTTAATTAGTTCTCACACACCCACCCTCACTGCAACTTGAAATGCAATGCAGAAGGTACATGTATATTTGTCAACACCAAAATCAATGGTTTTTCATACTAATGAGCAGTAAGCAGCACAGATGACAATATTGACGACACAGGTTATATATAGTGAGAAGGTGATATATTGCCCAACACTCAGGGAAATTCTGAAGCCTAAACTTAACCTGTTAGGGTTTGCTTCAAAACCTCCCTGTATGGTGGGAAATTTATCACTATCTCTTAGTGTTGTTCTCATCTATGAACACCTGCTATCTAATTACCTTCAACTTATTACCTTTGACTATTACAAAAAAAAATTGAGAACAGTATTTAAACTAAAAAAAAAGCATACATGGATTTCAAATTAAGGCTGATCCACATTGGTAAGTTTCTCCATGCATGCAAACAGTAATGTAAGGCAGTGGCATAGCCAGAGGGAAAAGATCGCCTCCCCCTCCCCCCAATATTTCAATCCGTCTGTTCAGATTTTAATCTGTCGGTTCACATTGGTGCCATTGGTTTAACAAGCTTTGACATTTCAGGTGCTTAATATGTTTTTAGATTTCAAACTGTCAAAAGGGAACTTTCTAAAAAAAAAGTTTTTTCGGTAATAATATATTAAACATTTGTGCGATTTTCTATTTCAATACATGATCTAAGACATGGAGAGATAGAGAGGGGAGAGAGAGAGAGAAAGGGTGAGGTGGGTGTCAGAGTGCACGTGATATAGAACAGGCTCATTTTTTTTTTTTTACACAGTTTGTAGTAAATTATTGAAAACCTTTCTTTTAAACAACCCATATTTTTCAAAGAGTGACAATAAACCTAACCATGTACAAACGTAAACAATAAAACATTATATTTCCACATTATACATTTTCATGATTTTATGTTTTGTATATGGTGTCTTATAGCTCTTTTTGACATGAATTTTGACTTGTATAATACACCTTCTTATAATGGGTTGTGACATACGTTTTTACCCTTGAAATGTCAATTTTGTGAGAGCTGGACCCCACTAGGTGCCTTAAGCGGGCCCCTGGACTCCACGCCAACAAAGCGCTCCAAGTGACACCTTTAGTGTCGCTTCACTTCAAATCCCCGACCCCACAATATGAAAATCCTGGCTACGCCACAGATGTAAGGATAAGGCATGCAACTCAAAATCTGCTTTTCTTTTCTTCTAAAATTATCATTTGTTGAAACAATAATGTCAAAAGTTTACAATTACAGATTTTTCCAAAATTGTAAACAAAAACAAAAAGCATGAAAAGAGTGAAAAATGCTTCTATAAATGCATATAAAGTACTATATTGTTGAAAACCACAGCAAACCCAGGTACTGTTTTCAAGAATGTGTGATACTTGCCGCCTGCATACTAAAACCATAAAAAAAAACCATACAACCAGCGGTTTATTCAGTGGGGATGGAGGGGGGAGAACTTCTCCCTGGCAAAATTAGGTAGCAGGATATACCAGTATACAATATGCTATATAAACTTTTCTTAAATAATTTATAAGGTTAAATATCGCACAAATTTGGTTATGACTTCTTTGGTAGATTTCTTCAATTTTCGCGAACTTTTCTTCAATTTCTTTTATTTTCAAGCAAATCTTCTTTGATTTTCAGGCAATTTTCTTTGATTCTTCCCAATTTTCAGACAAATTTCTTTGATTTTCAGGAATATTTCTCCATTTTCGGAAATTATCTTCATTTTCAGGAAATGCTGCCAGTTCTTTAATGCAATAATATTACCAAAATGTTCAATAATGTTACAACATTTTCTAATAATCTTACTACAAGTTTTCTTCATTTTTTTCAATTTTATATGAATATCCCCTGCCACTTCCTATATGCCTCTGGGTACAGTCCTTTTCTGATAAATACTCTTTGCCCCCCTGGCTTCGAAAGCTGAATATGTCACTGCATACAACTACACATACTGAACTACAATGAATCCACCACTGCCAAGCACACAACCAACCTGCATAGCTTCTTAAAGGAGCGAACCGAAATCTGGATGAAAATGACATGGCAAACAAACGGATATCAAGTAAGTTTGGGTGACGGAGTCACTGAGCGATAGCGAGAAACAATAAGAGCACGTTATTAGATCTGGTCTTCACTTTGTGTTACACTCCCAGAGAACATGAATCCAACTTAACTATTCAGGGTTGCTTTTGGACCAGCCCAATATTCCCAAAAATATTATTTCCAATCTTCACATAACAGTCTTTCATACCTACGATACTTATTCAGGAAATTGAAGGCAGCTTCATGAGCATGTTCAGTAAAAGAGATACTTTTTGCAGATACAGAAACAAAGCCTCAAATCGTATTAATCAGATTCTACATTAAGTGACTGAAGCATCCATTGGTTTGCATCACAACAAATTAAAGCACAATTCCTTAATAAGAAACCACTGAAACACAATTTTCACTGACATTCAAAATCTTGGCTATCCCTTCTAAAGTGCAGTGAGTGCACAAATACAATAATTAACAACAAAGAATATCCTCTGCATCCTCAAATTGCCACTTCCTCAAAACCATTTATTGCTTTCACAGATGTACTGCTTAAATCAAGGTGAGAGATTTACCTTCCATTAACACCTAATAGATTTACCACCACATTTCATTAACACCCAATGGAGTGGCAGGGTGGCATATATGCCAGATGATGCCTGTTGAAGTCTTCATCTTGGTTCCAAACAGGCTATCCTATGCGCTCAACACAAAATAAAATAGAATTGCAGGACTCTGTAAAGTGCATACCTACCTCTGCCCACCCCCCTCTCCGGTTTATTCCCCATCCCCAATATCCCCCAGGTCATTCCCCATCCCCAATATAATCTACTTTAAAAATCCTACAACCACCACGTTTTTTCCCAAAGAATGCCTTTCTCACTTTTGATGTGTATTGCCCACTTATAATCTTAAAAGAATATTCCCATTGTTTTCTGTAAAAACATATATTTGGAAGAGCACACTTTTACAGCAAATTTGGTACAAAAATCAGGTTGATATCGTATTCCGTTCAGGAGATATGGATTTGTAAAGATTTCCCAAGTGCATTTTAAGTTTTTGTACAGTATGATGAATTCGTGTTTGATGATGTCATAGAGGCAATTACATTGCAAATGTTTATGTATTTCTTTGAATGTTAATTGTTGTTTCTGTATGATTAGAAACAATTTTCCAAAAGTGATTGAAGTAGGGTATATTTGGCAATGTATATCTAGCTCTCATCAATTTACTTTTCTAGCAGGTTTTACAAACAAAAAAGGATGATAGATTTTAATGAAATATATCAACTTTGTGGGAGAATGTGTTGCTGTGATGTCATACTAAGCCTTTTCCTATTCGTTTATTGGTAATTTTTGTGAACATCACCTGGAAGGAATAACATATCAACATGATTTTTGTACTAAATTGTTTCTAAAATTGTTTTCTTTCTTATGAAAGATTACAAAAAAATATGGGAATATTCCTTTGATACTTTAAAATAATATACCATTGTACAAAATCGCAGGACAAAATATGATAGAATACATAAAAACTGTGAGCAATCTGAGGCTATGACATCACAACTAGTCTGATTTAAGACGTTTCTACACAAATGATACAAAACTTTAATCTTAGATATCTCCTTAACAGAATGAAGCTTTTAGATGCTTTCTTTACCATTTTGTTTCTTTTGAAGTCCTCTTTTATTAAGATGGACATGCTTGACCACTGAAGTCATCCTTTAAACATGGTCCTTTTGGTCTATTTTATGTGTGTTAGAGGTATAAATATATGCACAGGTACAAGTGTTTTCTGTTATTTACTGACCGAAAAGGGCATTAAAGTCCAAGTTTAATAGTCTTTGAATTTAAAAAAAAAGTATTTGTAGTTTTCAAGTTATGAGAAATCAAAATTTGAATATTTTTTCTTCCATATACTGAAAAAATGTAATGTACAGTATGGATAGGAAAACACCTTAAAATGCTTTGGTTTTCCTTTATAATTCTTCTTTTAATATCAGACCTTGAAAATGTTCAAAACGCCTTCTCGATCTTCACGTTGGTTAGGGGTATAGAAAAGAACAAATCCTCTTCAATTGATTTATCTTCCCTTTTTCAAGAGAAATAAATGGCACAGGGGTAAAAACCGAAAGATTTACATAAGAAATTAGAGCCTAATGTATTCCTGTTCATACAAGGGTAACATAACAAAAAATTGCCCATATGTGCACACAAATCTTCAAAAAGCTGTTAAATAGCCAATTTGTAACCGATTTTGATGAAATTTGTTGCTCTCTCCATGTTTTGTGGTGGATGTTAAATAAATTGAATTAATGTTGCATCTACTTGTCCATATACCTTTCATGTGCACCAATAAATGAAATAATTGTTGCCGTTCATCGAATTGCCATTCATCATGTTTTTCTTGCGTAAGTTCTACATTGAAAAAGAAATGTCAGTGCCCTCTTTTCTACATATGAAAAACCTATAAAAAGAAAATGTTACCTGATTATACACAGTAGTATCTAAGCAAATTTTCAGCCATTTCTGTGCTGAAAATCAAAGCATGTGAAAACAATCTGGCTTACCTTTTGAAAATAATCGTTTGGGTGTTGTTGGCATTGCTGTGGTTCTCAACCCTGTGTCAGAATTTTGTGTTCCAGTGCTTGCCTCGGAAAACGTAGGACTACTTGGAATTAAGCGTGCATTATTTTGAGAGGCTTTGTCACTATCAACGTCATCATCCGGCGTTGAAGAAAATTGTTTTGAAAAGGCTGCAGGTAAATCAGTGAAACTAAATGGCTCTGGGCTTAGATTGGGTTCAATATCAGATGTGAAGTCCATGGCATCACACGTTGCACGGGCCAGTTCAGAGGTCAAATCTTCTACCTCATTGTCACTCCCAAGAGATGAACTATCTTCCAGCTTCTTGCGAGCAATGACCATGTGCATAGGTCCTGACACATGTTCCACTAAGACATCCATGGCTTCAGCATAAGTTATGCCCACCATACATGTACCATTGATATCCAGCAGTTGGTCACCGGGACGAAGACGCCCTGAAGACTTTGCAGCTGAATTGGGCAACACACGCTTCACGTAAATACACTGTTTTGCAGTATCTGCACCGCCCTCTATTTTAATTCCAAGCGGTTCCCTGATATCTTTGTTGACCTGGTCAGAAGAAAAAGAAAACAATGTGATTGCATTCTCAATGGCAATATAAGCTATCATGATAGAATATCTTCATGTACTAATGTATACATTCTTACTTTTTTTGTCCATTCTACATGACTGCATGCAGAAATTACCTACCATGAATGTAACTTAGCTACAACATAGATCTTGAACACAACACAAATATCACACAAAGTATTTAAGACAATCCTATTTCACCTTCACAAGGAGATGCATATTTAATTCCAGTATCCCGCCAATTCAATCACAGATTTTACTTTCCTCTGAACAAAGAGTTGAATGACTGAGTTATACCCAGGATACTGTTATACACTGCATAAATTCCAGGGATTTCCCTTCTTTCCACAACGAATGAACCTAAATGCAACTTCCTGATTAACATGAAAGCAGTTTCACAAATTAGATTACAGAGAATCTAAATATGATAGGTTATAAATAGAGAGATGAGAGGTGAACAAGTGATGAAAACTGCAGCGATGAAAATGTGAGACTCAGTGTTATCAGGGAAACAGAGAGAATGACAGACAGCATTGCCATGTGACTAATAGCTTGAAAACATAACTCATTTCACAGAAATGCATGTGAATCATAGCATGGAACTACTATTTGAAATACTCCATGATCATGGTCACACTTTAAGAATGACTGGGTTATATACATGTCTATATACATGCTGTTTGTAGTACGTTGTTGAAGAGAACACTTTTGTACCCGTCCATAAACCTTTACAGGAGACATAAAGTCTGACATAATCCTTATTTCATATGATAGAATTAAAAATAGCAAATTTTTCTGACCAAGTTTCAGACCCCTTTAAGCAATCTAACACAATTCTTTAATAATTAAAAACTTTAATTTTACTACTAAGTTACTATGGGAGCCGCTATTTTGATTTCAAAACAAGCAGATTATGATGTCATCAGCCCAGCAGAATGTTGGAATGCTTTGTATTTCTTTATAATCTACCTCAAATTTCTAGGTAATGAGAAGAAAAAAAATTCTTATGTAAGAGGTCAAGGAATTTTTTGTGTACACATAAAATTAACAAAACATTATGTTAAAACTTTGATCACATTATTTGGGAATAAATCCTTTAATCACATTTATAAAGAAATACATTAAAACACTTATGTCCCTATTGGGGAAATCATATCATATTTCAATACAGAATAAAACAAAATGGCAGACTGCATGTGTCAACTTCAAACATGAATAACTTGAGATAAAAATAAGACTTTGACTTGCTGTTTTGGGTATTTAGTTAAGATTTGTATCCTCTATCATATGAAATAATGAATGTATCAGACTTTGTTTGCTTTAAAATCCTCACTGCTAAGTGTCTGTGACATGTGGCTGACCTGATGCTTAAAAGTAAAATAAAAAGACTGTTTTCCAATTTCCCATCTATATGACATGGTTTCAAGCTACTGTTCTGTTCATGCTTACAGAACAAATGAAAATTGAAAAAAAAAAATTGACAAGAAGAGAAGTGCTAACTCATTAACCACTTTTGTGGATAAAAGTTTGTATTTTTTACTTTTTTATTGAAAGGCTTTCAAAGACACTTTTCATCTTCTTTAGAGTCTTGGGATCTAAAGGTCTTACTGTCATACATATATATCAACAAATTCCTGAAAAGAAGGGGATATTGGCAGGCCTGTAGCCTATGGAAAATCTTAACAACTGCCCGTCGTGAAGTGCTGGTTCCCCCCCTCCTCCTTGCGAAAATTTGTGGCAATGGGCCTGCACATTGGTGAATCCACCAAAATGAATGAATTCTTGCTTTACGGGAATCCCAAAACTAATAGAGATTACTGGCTGAACAGATTTCTTGGATCACATTCTTGAGCATATGTCCATAGTGATGGGCAAAGTATTTATCCTCCCGGCCCCCTCTATGAAGGGCTCTGATCACATTTTTGAGCATATGTCTATAGTGATGGACAAAGTAGTTATCCTCCTGGCCCCCTCTATGAAGGGCTCTGATCACATTTTTGAGCATGTCTATAGTGATGGGCAAAGTATTTATCCTCCCAGCCCCCTCTATGGAGGACTGATCACATGTCTGTAGTAATGAAAAAAGTATTTACCCTCCCAGCCCCGTCAATGAAGGACTGATCGCATTCTTGAGCATATGTCTATAGTGATGGACAAAGTATTTATCCTCCCAGCCCCCTCTATGGAGGACTGATCACATGTCTGTAGTAATGAAAAAAGTATTTACCCTCCCAGCCCCCTCTATGAAGGGCTCTGATCGCATTCTTGAGCATGTCTATAGTGATGGACAAAGTAGTTATCCTCCCAGCCCCCTCTATGAAGGACTGATCACATTCTTGAGCATATGTCTATAGTGATGGACAAAGTATTTATCCTCCCAGCCCCCTCTATGAAGGACTGATCACATTCTTGAGCATATGTCTATAGTGATGGACAAAGTATTTATCCTCCCAGCCCCCCCAGCCCTCTATGAAGGACTGATCACATTCTTGATCACATTCTTGAGCATATGTCTGTAGTGATGGACAAAGTATTTATCCTCCCAGCCCCCTCTATGGAGGACTGATCACATTCTTGAGCATATGTCTGTAGTAATGAAAAAAGTATTTACCCTCCCAGCCCCCTCTATGAAGGGCTCTGATCACATTCTTGAGCATATGTCTATAGTGATGGACAAAGTAGTTATCCTCCCAGCCCTCTATAAAGGGCTCTGATCACATTCTTGAGCATATATCTATGTAGTGATGGACAAAGTATTTATCCTCCCCGCCTTCTCTATGGAAGGCTCTGATCACATTCTTGTGCTCATAGTGATGGACAAAGTATTGATCTTTTCCACTTCACATCCGAGTAGATCAATGGATTTATTTTCTTTACCAAACAAACCTCACTGAACAGCTATGAGACCATTATATTGGGGAGTTAAGTTACCTCCTCATTTTTCATACCAGCAGGAAAACTGGAAATGAAATCCTACACCACTTGATTACATATGTGGTCTTGTAGGATATCATACATATATTACACTAAATCTGTAACTTTATTAAGGTAAGCACAACTTTTGTAGGGAGTAAGATAGTACAGCCTCAAAAATGTAAGTACAACTTACATACAGCACACCATAACGTAATCACAACTTACGTACAGCTTAACGTGAGCACAACTCAAGAGAAACATTACATAACCAAAAGTTATGTACAGTACGCACAACTTGGAACTTATGTGCAACATAACATAAGCACAACCTACTGTATGTAGTGTTACGTAAGCACAGCTTACGCACAGCATAACATACGCACAACATATGTAGTGTAACATACAGTAAGAACAACTTACGTAGTGTAACAAATAAGGCTAAACTTAAACATAAAAAATGTAAGCACACCTTACGAATAGCATAAAGTATGTACAACCTATGTTAATCCTAATGAAAGTACAGCCTATGTCAAGCCTAATTTGTAAGTACAGCTGATGTCAACTTGTCAAGCCTAACGTAAACAGACTACGTCAAGCCTAACCTATGTACAGCCGATAGCAAGCCTCATGTTAGTAGCCTAATGTTACCGCCTATGTCAAGCCTAACAAAAGTACAGCCCATGTCAAGCCTAATGTAAGTACAGCTCATGTCATGCCTAACGCAAGTACAGCCCATATATCAAGCTGTAGTAAGAACAGCCCATGTCAAGAAAGCACAGCCCATGTAAGTGTAATACAAGTACAGCCCATGTCAAGCCTAACATACTGGAAGTACAGCCCATGTCAAGTGTAATGCAAGTACAGCCAACGTTAAGCCAAAATTTAAGTACAGCCCAAATCAAGGCTAATGGAAGTAAAGCCATGTCAAGCCAAATGAAAGTACAGCTAAGTCAAGCCTAACGTAAATATAACCTACATTATGTCAAGCCTAACGTAAGTACAGTCCATGTAAAGCCTAACGTAATTAGTACAGTCTATGTCAGGCGTAACATATGTATGTAGTCTATGTAAAGTCTAACATAAGTAAAGCCTGGTCAAGCCTAATGTAAGTACAACCCATGTCAAGTTTAATGCAAGCACAGCTTATGTAAAGCATGGCATAAGTACAACTAACATATGGTGCAACCAACATTCTACTAAAGTGCAATATGTGTTTTAGAGTAGTCTCCCACATAATACAACAAAAAAACTTATTTTCCTCTTAAGACTTTTCACAGACTGAACAAAGATTCAAAAGCACTAATCAGTTTTTAATTATCTCTCAACTATTACATTTGACACTCCATCTTTATCATTAATTCCAATGAAAGAGGAACCTGCAGTGTATAGTTGACAGACACAAGACTTGTCATATGAAGAAAATCAGCATCATTAATGGACCACTTTGCTGAATTAGCTGCAAGACTGCAACCAACCGTAGAAACTGATTTATTCTCACTGATGTACATGTTTGAATAGCAGTTCGTGAGACTGATTTGGAATATCATCCATATATACACAAGACATATGCAGTGCACATACATACACAAGGCATCTTCAGTGATTTGGAATCATTCATACATACACAGGGCATCTGCAGTGATTTGAATCATACATACATACATACACAGGGCATCTGGAGTGATTTAGAATCACACAAACACACATACACAGGGCATCTGCAGTGATTTGGAATCACACATACATACATACACAGGGCATCTGCAGTGATTTGGAATCACACATACATACATACACACACAGGGCATCTACAGTGATTTGGAATCACACAAACATACATACACAGGCCAACTGCAGTGATTTGGAATCCCACATACACACATACATACACAGGGCATCTGCAGTGATTTGGAATCATCCATACATACGCAGGGCATCTGCAGTGATTTGGAATCATCCATACATACACAGGGCATCTGGAGTGATTTGGAATCCCACACACATACATACACAGGGCATCTGCAGTGATTTGGAATCATACATACATACACAGGGCATCTGCAGTGATTTGAAATCATACATACATACATAGGGCATCTGGAGTGATTTCGAATCATACAAACATACATACACAGGGCATCTGCAGTGATTTGGAATCACACACACATACATACACAGGGCATCTACAGTGATTTGGAATCACACACACTTACATACACAGGGCATCTGCAGTGATTTGGAATCATACATACATACACAGGGCATCTGGAGTGATTTGGAATCACACACACATACATACACAGGGCATCTGCAGTGATTTGGAATCATCCATACATACACAGGGCATCTGGAGTGATTTGGAATCCCACACACATACATACACAGGGCATCTGGAGTGATTTAGAATCACACAAACATACATACACAGGGCAACTGCAGTGATGTAGAATCATACATGCATACACAGGGCATCTGCAGTGATTTGGAATCACACATACATACATACACAGGGCAACTGCAGTGATTTGGAATCATACATACATACACAGGGCATCTGCAGTGATTTGGAATCGCACATACATACATTCACAGGGCATTTGCAGTGATTTGGAATCATACAAATATACATACACAGGGCATCTGCAGTGATTTGGAATCATCCATACAAACACAGGGCATCTGCAGTGATTTGAAATTATCCATGCATACATAGGACATATGTAGTGATTTGGAATCATAAATACATACATACATACATACATACATAGGGCATCTGCAGTGATTTGGAATCATCCATACCTAAACAGGGCATCTGCAGTGTTTTGGATATCATACAAATATACACACACAGGGCATCTGTAGTGATTTGGAATCAACCATACAAACACAGGGCATCTGCAGTAATTTGGAATCACACAAACATACATACACAGGGCATCTGCAGTGATTTGAAATTCTACACACATACATACACAGAGCATCTGGAGTGATTTGGAATCAAACATACATACACAGGGCATCTGCAGTGATTTGGAATCATACATACATACACAGGGCATCTGCAGTGATTTGGAATTCCACACACATACATACACAGGGCATCTGCAGTGATTTGAAATTTTACACACATACATACACAGGGCAACTGCAGTGATTTGGAATCCCACAAACATACACACACAGGGCAACAGCATTGATTTGGAATCACACAAACATACATACACAGGGCATCTGTAGTAATTTAGATTCCCATGCAAATACATACACAGGGCATCTGCAGTGATTTGGAATCATACATACATACACAAGGCATCTGCAGTGATTTGAATTCCATACAAACACAGGGCATCTGCAGTAATTTGGAATCACACAAACATACATACACAGGGCATCTGTAGTGATTTGGAATCACACATACATACATACACAAGGCATCTGCAGTGATTTGAAATTATCCATGCATACCTAGGACATGTGTAGTGATTTGGAATTATCCATGCATACCTAGGACATGTGTAGTGATTTGGAATCATACATACATACATACATACATAGGGCATCTGCAGTGATTTGGAATCATCCATACATAAACAGGGCATCTGCAGTGATTTGGAATCATCCAAATATAAACACAGGGCATCTGCAGTGATTTGAAATTATCCATGCATACATAGGACATATGTAGTGATTTGGAATCATACATACATACATAGGGTATCTGCAGTGATTTGGAATCATCCATACATAAACAGGGCATCTGCAGTGATTTGGAATCATACAAATATACATACACAGGGCATCTGCAGTGATTTGGAATCAACCATACAAACACAGGGCATCTGCAGTGATTTGGAATCATACATTCATACACAGGGCATTTTCAGTGATTTGGAATCCCATATACATACATACACAGGGCATCTGGAGTAATTTGGAATTATCCATACATATGCAGGGCATCTGCAGTGATTTGGAATCATCCATGCATAGACAGTGCATCTGCAGTGATTTGAAATCATACATAGATACATAAACAGGGCATCTGTAGTGATTTGGAATAATGCATACATACAGGGCATCTGCAGTGATTTGGAATTACACATACATACACACACCATCTGCAGTGATTTGGAACAATAGAGGGATTTTATCAACTGACTTTAAATCAACTGGAAGCCATTCTGCAGTTGAAAAACATTTGCATGTTGCACGTTTTACAGGTGTAGATCTTCACATAGCTCGGTCACATAACCATATAAAACACGCACTGATTAAAATAAACTGGCCAGATGAATTAATTTTGTAATATAAAATGTTATTTTAGAGACAAAATTACAATTGAAGTAATCTCAATCAATGGATCTTAAACACATCTATTAGTGCAACCAACAGCACAGCAAGATTCCGACATAATTATGTTACAAAAATAATCTTATTTAACAATATGCAAACGTATGTAACTTTAAATAAGTTTACAGCAGACGACAGTGTTCTTTTCTTACAAAATGGTGATGTAAACAAAGTCAGAAACATCCTTATACATGCATACACAGGGCATCTACACTGAATGGAGCTGTAAGGGGCCAGGGTTAGTGGTGCACGCTAATCACAACAAACACTAACAACATTAGGATGACACATCTTCATCATCATAACTATTACAACTTACTTTCTTCAAAGAAAAAAAACTGTTCACGAAAACCAATCATCCTTATCTAATAGAGTAAACGATGTTACCACCAAGTAAATCCAGACCAGACTATAAACCAAACTATAAAACCCAACTGTAAACCCGGCAGTTAAACCCAACAGTAAAACCCGACTGTAAAACCAGAAGCTAAAACCTGGCTGTAAAACCCGACTCTAAAACCTGGCTAAACCAAATGAATAAATTCCTACTGCACATAGTCACAGGGCTATTAGTGAACTATGAGAAGGCACCTACATTAATGACAAGTTTAATCCTAGTACATGACAAAAGGCTTCCCATGACAAGCTCATCTATCAAATTTTAAATGAGGGCATTTAAGGTCATGGAGTACCTAAAAATACAAGGACAAAAGTAATGCATTCATTAATTGTACTTTATTGGATGTTCCAAAGCTACAAATCTCTACAGTGTAAGCACCCATAATTTTAATAGAAAGGTATCTTCCCATACATAAATTCAAAAGTGAACGCCGCTGTACTGTTAACGTCACTTCCGGGAGTCAATTTTGGCTATTTATCACAAGAAATATGCAATGTTATCGATCACACATCCGCCAGACCAAACATACCTGAATGTATTATTTCTTCACATATTTCTTGCAATCAATAAGGAAAATGGAAACACGGAAGTGACATAACAAAACTATAATGATGGAAATTGACTACGCACTGGAAAAAATCTATTCTTCAAAAGCAGGACTTTAATCGTCTCAGAATACCTGGTTTATTTAATGCAAGTAATAAATGGAGAAGCCCAAGTGTATATGCACTGCAGAAACACCAATGAATGGAATTGAAAGTAACCATGGTGAAATACACAGCACTGCAAATAAAGAGAAACTGTGAAAAGATGAGTTATAAATGAATACAAACCTTTAAGGCTGCATGCATAACAATAAAGCAAAAGCAAAACATTAGTACACACATACTGTACTGTAGCAGCTAGGTAGACATTCACATGATCCAGACAGTGGGATTTTGGGTGACTAATAAAAATCAGCAAAGGATTAAAAAACAACAGGATTCTGGGAGGTGGAGGGGGATGAACCACATCTTATATCAAATTTTTTGAAAATTATAAGAGCTTTAATTAGGCAAGCAAATTTTTTCATAATTATATGACAATACAGATGATCACATCAAGAGCATTTTTGCCTTTTCTCATTACAACAGAAAGAGCCAGAATTTCAGTTTAAGATCATACATGATATACAACAATTAGTTGTACAAGGTTAGAATTGTAGATTGTCAGCTCTGTACCTCTTGTAATACTGAACCTACAACACTGGGTATACACAAGGTTAGAATTGTAGATTGTCAGCTCTGCACCTCTTGTAATACTGAACCTACAACACTGGGTTGGCAGTCTCTCTTAAGCCACCTCTTGTTTCCCAAACTGAAATGCTCATTCGATTCTCCTTGGGTTTTTAACCCTTGTAATGATTTTAAAATAATCATTCCCTTGAATCTTACAGGGAAGCAGGTTTTATTTGCAAATGGATTATATAAGCAAATGGAAATACTCTCGTTTTTGTCACGTACTTCTGAAGTAAACTCAGGGAGATTTCTCTCTTTCACTCAACATAAATGTTTGTATTACCTTTTTCTTTATATATATCTTTGATATTTTATTGCTAAGTCTATCAGTCTATAACAACCATTTGTTCTTTTTACATCATAATTTTTAAAGTACTGATAGAAGTTACTTTAATGTTTTATTGGTATAGATGTATTGTTCTTAAATCCTTTTATTTTTCTCTTTTTTTACATATATTTGACCTTGTTATCATTTTGAGGCATGCTTTAATTACGTTAAGTATTTTAGGACTAGTTTTCTTATCTTTTATTATCTAATGTCAGCATGTAAAATTTTATTCGTACAGTGGCAATGATTATTTACATAGGATTTTGGCACTATGTAAATTGTAATAATAATAATAATAATAATAATAATAATAATAATGATAATATTGATAAATAAAATGATAGTGATGATGATAATGATGATGATTATGATGATGATGATGATGATGATAATAATAATAATAATAATAATAATAATAATAATAATAATAATAATAATAATAATAATAAATAATAATAATAAAGATAATAATAATGATAATAATAATGATAATATTGACAAATATAAATAATAAAATGATAATGATAATAATAATAATAACATTGAAAATAATGATAATGATGACAATGATGACAATGATAACAACAATAACAATAACAATAATAATAATAATAACACTAAAAATAATAATAACAATAATAACAATAATAATAATAATAATGATATTAATAATAATAATATTAATGATACTAATAATATATTGTTGAGTGTGTAAATCTGCAGTCCATAATAGAAAATGGAAAGCCGATCTTATTTATTTGTACATGTTTGGTCTTTTTCAGTAACAATATCATCTTCACTTACCATTTTGTTGTTTTTTGTTATCATTTGTATAGAAATGTACTATATGGTAAATATAAAAATGTTGAGTTGAGAATGCAATAAATTACTTGAAACCTTTCAAACAATTTCATGATTGTGAATAAATAGTTTCCCCGAGGGAGTCTTTTAGTACAGTATCCTTTACACTGCACAAAAACATGCTAAAAGGAAAGCGTGTTCCTTGTTATATGGGATACTTAATTTCTTGATCCCAAAAGACCGCTTTACAAAATCAAATTAGATATGAGTGACACTTTGCACAAATTCCTCTAAAAAGTTATACAATTATCGAAATTTTGTCAGGATATATTGATTTATATATATATATATATATATATATATATATATATATATATATATAGATCTATCGAGATATTTTGAGGGATCTCCCCTACAGGAACAGTTTCCTTGGCAACTTAATTGTAAAACTATCAACGTATAAATCAAATCCGCAATAACCACATATTTCCTGCCAATTTACTGTGCTGACACATGTGGAAAACCTAAAATTCGAGTAGACACTAGATGACAGCTCTATGATATGCTGAACGCAAGAAAAAATAAATTTCAGATCTAGCAGATGACATCATCATGTGACTATCACGTTCATCACGCATGTGTTAGGTAATTCAGCCAAAGTGACCATGGATCATCGAAGTGAGAGCCTGAGGGGCACATTCTGGACCAATTTTTCATTCTTTTTGCCAACTTACATCTGTGCGTGCCAGAGTGTGTGTGGTGACGGAGCACAATTTTTAATTGTTGTATTTATGTTTCATGACTATTTTGCGCATTTTTAATGGGCCTAAACTTGACTTTTAGATTTATTACCATAACGTTAGAACTTTAACGTACAAAGTAGCCTAGCCTAGTTGCGCGAAAATTTCTTAGTTGGGTATTACTTTTTTGCATCGCGATATGTCGCGAAAGGCATATTTCATGTCGTGGGAAAAGAGATATCACGATAATCGATGTCATGACAGCACTGGTAACTCTTGAGTTATTACTCCTTGGTACTACATCAAGCAAAATGTTCCTCTGCTGATGACTGTATCACATCTCAAGCATTTGCATACTGCAGACCAGAGTAACTGAACTTGCATGAGTCATTGATGTCTGTTAGCTATGGAGAATATGCTTGAACTAGGACTACTGCCCAACTCATTTAATTTTAATATCCAAATTAGAAATCAAAATGACATCTAGGGAAGCGACTGTTTATCGGTTAACCAATCATTACTATCGTTCTTTGTTAGAACGATGTGTTTGTGAGAGTAAATAACCAGATATCTTCTTTAAAATGAAGCAGATTTCTGATGCCACTTGTGCTAATTGTTGACTGTACTAACAGACTAAGCAGGCCTAGTACTGTGTACACACAGTGTGTGCAACAAGATACAACAAAAAACAATGGAGTTGATTCCATCAGACTTTTCGGCGTGTTATCGGTTTACCGATAAACGATCAATAAAGATGAGTTTATTGTTTAATGAATTTAACGTAAAT
>JAIGNY010002361.1:225000-265000 GCA_020152595.1 Chiridota heheva | reverse complement strand
TTCATAAGATGCAATATAATGTTTACATTACATTTAGGACATTCACATTAAGCCATGCATATCAATGACATCTGCTGATAACATAAGCATGTACAAAATTATCATGCCCAGTATGACACAAAACGGACATAAAATTGCTCATTTATCACTTTTTCAAAATTTTCACTTTAAGCCCCGCCCACTTATTAATATGCATGATATCATCTCCAAAAACAATTGGGCACAACTACAGACCATGGGCTATCTGTGTACCAAATATGATATGAATCCAGTTTACTGTTCTTGAGATACCATGTTTACAATTTCTTAGCAGCAAAAGTGGGGTTCTTACACCTTTAATGGGGGTCATTGTCTTTTCATCTCATTTATTGTCCACTGAGGTCTTTCTGGTGCCTTTAAGTGATTTTCATACATAGACCCCATATTTCAACCCAGGTTGACACAAAAGGGTACTGTGGGGGTCTAACAGGAGGAGCTTTGTGACATAGGGTAGAAGGTGGAGACTTACTGTATGTGGGGGAATGTGTGGTGTGTGTTGTTTATGCATGTACAAAACTGTTGTATCAGGAAGCATCTACTGAACCAATTTGGACCAAAATTGCTGGAGGGGTACCATATCGGGTAAACTTAGGTCTGATTCTTATATACTGAAGGTCAATGGTCAACATCAAAGTATTTCTCCAGTGCCCACAAAGAGGTGCTGTGGCTCAGTGGTTAAGGAGTTATGCTTGTATTTAAGAGGTACAGAGTTCGATGCCCGCTGTGAGTGCTGCATTGTGTCCTTAAGCAAGACACTTTACTTGCTTCAGTCCACTCAGCTGTAAAATGAGTACCAGCACTGCTGGGGAGTTAAGTACTCTCATCCGCTTGCGCCATGGAAACCAGGGATAAGCACCGGCCAATGAGCCTAATGGCTTGGATGGGATTTAGCTTTAGCCAGTGACCATCTTTATTTTGTATGATGAGGACAAGTCATACACAAGTATAGGAGGGTGTGCTTTATAATCCTTGGTTGTATCAAATTTATACCAAGGTCAAAATGTCAAAGGTTAAATAAAGTATTTCTGCAGTAACCACTACAGTGACCATCTCTATCTTGTATGATTAAAACAAGTCATACACAAGTATTAGTAGGTGTAGTATATAATCCTTGGTTGTATAAAATCTATACCATGGTTAAAATGTCAAAGGTCAAGAGCAAATGTAAAAAAAGTGTTCAAAAGTAAGAATTTGTTACTAATTTAAATACAAACACCACTAGGCAATTAAAATCCAAAGTGGGGGCTTGTGTGCCCTGCAGACTCCTGCCACCACAGTTCAAACTGCAGTTTTTGAATGAAAAGCCAAGTTTGAGTTGTACATGGACCTAGGAGGTAAAGTATCACAGGCGGCTCTTGATATATATAGTGGGTTTTTCAAAAGGTCAAAGGTATTGAACTGTGACTGTCTATCATAGTGTTGCCTTGTTTTTATTAAGATAATGATTGTTTGTAGGTAAGAGCACCACAAGGAAATCCATCTCCTTCATCATGGCAGGTGGCATCATACTTCTTTGATTTTATTATAACTATTACTACTATTTAACAGCATTTTGAATTTTTAAGCATCAATTTGCATATTTTTCAAATATTAATTGATGGTTTTCTTTATAAAATACAAATACTATAAACACATATTCAAATGTACTGTGCATAAAACAAATAGATAGAAATGAAATTATACCAGAAACAAAAGCTTTCGAGGTTCCCATGCACAATATGGATTACATTTTTGATTACCTCCGCCAAATTAGGTTTTTGCCTGCGTTTGTCCATTTACTTGTTTGTCATATAACATATCTCAAGAACTTATAATTGGATTTTGATAAATTTGGTATGTGATTTGGTTACTTCTTACGGAAGGAGTGTTCAAAATTTGGATCATACTGGAGCAGATGAAGGGCAGACATGGAGAGGTGGGATGTTTAATGGTGTTTAATGTTTAATGGTTTAATGTTTAATGGTGTTTAATGTTTAATGGTGTTTATTGTTTTAATGTTTAATGGTTTAATGGTTTAATGTTTAAAGGTGTTTAATAATAAGTGGTGTTTAATGGTGTTTAATGGTGTTTAATGGTTTAATGTTTAATGGTGTTTAATGTTTAATGGTCTGTCATCAACATATCTCAAGCACTGGTGATTGGATTTTGATTAAATTTGTTGTGTGGTTTTGCTGGACAATTGGTTTCATGCATGAAAGGAAAATGTTGGACTGTGAATCTTGCCTGAATAGAAGTCAAACAATGAAATTAGCCTGAACCAAATTTAAAACAACGATATGGCCTTGGAAGAAGTCAATTAGAAGTTAGATCCTAAAGTATTTCAAATTCAAATGGCAATACAAGATCAAAATTGAGAAATAAATCCTTCAGGGACAAATCTTAGTGGGACTAGGATTTCTGAGGTAGACTACTGTATGTTGGGGATGCATAGGGAACTAAGTGGGGGCTGAGGTATGCACTCTAAAGAGTACTAAATTTATAGTTACATGTTTAATACAGAATGGGTCCACTCAAAACAACAAAGATGACAAAATTTGTACCAGTACTCAAAATAATGAGAAACGTTGACTTAAAGCGTCACCTTCTCATTAATATGCATAAGCCTTACCTTCTCATTAATATGCATGATTCACCACCAAAACAATATGGCATATCTATGGACCATGGGCTATCAGTGTAGCTAATTCAATGTATTGTTCTTGAGATAATGGTCTCAAAGCTTTTTTAGGCAAAACCATATTAAGCCCCGCTCACTATGCATATATCTAATTCACTATAAGATTGGATAATTAACTTTTTATTTTTTCATGCTCTTTTAAAGCACTTGGAGCTTTCTTTTAGAATAAGTACTATATAAACATAATCTAATAATAATAATAATAATAATCAATATGAATGAAATTCAACATTTGTATACCATGAACATGTACACACTTGCTAACAACATACCATAGTTATACCAAATATGAAGCGATACACAAATATGATTTTCTTTTTACATTAAACCCGCCTACTTCTTATACATAATATCACCAGCAAAGATAATAGAGCACATCCTTACACCATGAGCTATGTGACATGAATCCAGTTTATCGTTCTTGAGATACCATGTTTCCAAGCTCTTGTCAGCAAAATCATATTAAGCCTGCCCACTATGCATATTAATAAATTTGTGAACATCATAATTACACCAAATATGAGACAAAACAAACAGTTGCTTCTTTAAAATATAAGCTTTTCAGAATTTGAAGAAGAAAAAAACATCTGAATGGAGCAGCCTGGACAATATACAGACTTATTCAAAACCTTTTACTGGCTGACTGTTTAAGGTATATGGCTGAGTAGCAGCAACAATATTGCTAAAATATTAAAAGTAGTGAAATCTGTCATCAAAATTGGTTACAATTTGACCATTTAACACTGTTTTGATTTTTCAGGCGTCGTCCCAAGTAGGGTGCTGTGATCATGTGTAAATTCTTCAGGAGGTTGATGTGATCATATGCACATCCCCAGGAAGATGCTGTGATATTGTGCACATCCCCAAGAGGGTGCTGTGATATTGTGCACATCCCCAGGAGGGTGCTGTGATATTGTGCACATCGCGAGGAGGGTGCTGTGATATTGTCCACATCCCCAGGAGGATGATGTGGTATTGTGATCATTCACAGGAGGGTGCTGTGATATTGTGCACATCCCTAAGAGGGTGCTGTGATATTGTGCACATCCCCAGGAGGGTGCTGTGATATTGTGCACATTCCCAGGAGGGTGCTGTGATATTGTGCACATCCCCAGGAGGATGCTGTGGTATTGTGCACATCCCCAGGAGGGTGCTGTGATTATGTGCACATCCCCAGGAGAATGCTGTGATATTGTGCACATCCCGAGGAGGGTGCTGTGATATTGTGCACATCCCCAGGAGGATGATGTGGTATTGTGATCATTCACAGGAGGGTGCTGTGATATTGTGCACATCCCCAAGAGGGTGCTGTGATATTGTGCACATCCCCAGGAGGGTGCTGTGATTATGTGCACATCCCCAGGAGGATGCTGTGATATTGTGCACATCCCCAGGAGGATGCTGTGATATTGTGCACATCCCCAGGAGAATGCTGTGATATTGTGCACATCCCCAAGAGGGTGCTGTGATATTGTGCACATCCCCAGGAGGGTGCTGTGATTATGTGCACATCCCCAGGAGGATGCTGTGATATTGTGCACATCCCCAGGAGGATGCTGTGATATTGTGCACATCCCCAGGAGAATGCTGTGATATTGTGCACATCCCGAGGAGGGTGCTGTGGTATTGTGCACATCCCCAGGAGGATGATGTGGTATTGTGATCATTCACAGGAGGGTGCTGTGATATTGTGCACATCCCCAAGAGGGTGCTGTGATATTGTGCACATCCCCAGGAGGGTGCTGTGATTATGTGCACATCCCCAGGAGGGTGCTGTGATATTGTGCACATCCCCAAGAGGGTGCTGTGATATTGTGCACATCCCCAGGAGGGTGCTGTGATATTGTGCACATCCCCAGGAGGATGCTGTGATATTGTGCACATCCCCCATGAGGATATTGTGACCATATGCACATCCCACAATAGGGTGCTGAAATCATGTGCACATCCCCTAGTGGGTACTGAAATAATATGCACATCCCTCAGGAGGGTGTTGTGAACATGTGCACATCCCCAAGGCAGGAGCTGTGATCATGTGCATATCCTCCAAAAAGTGCTGTTATCATGTGTAAATCCCCCATGAGGGTGTTGTAACCATATTCATATCCCCCCAGAGAGTGCTGAAATAAAGGCACATCCTCATGAGGGTGCTGTGATCAAATGTACATCCCCAGGAGGGTTCTGAAATCATGTTCACATTCCTCATGAGTGTGTGTGCTGTGATCATATGTACAACCCCCATGAGGGTGCTGAAATCATGTGTACATCCCCATGAAGGTGTTGTGATCATGAACACATTCCCCAGGAGATGCTGTAATCATATGCACATCCCCTGGGAGGGTGTTGAAATCACGTGCACATCCCCTAAAAGGGTGGTGTAATTATGTGCATATACCCCAGGAGGGTGGTGTAATGATGTACATATCCCCCAGGAGGGTAGTGTAATCATATGCATGTGCCCCAGGAGGGTGCTGTAATCATATGCACATCCCCCAGGAGGGTGTTGAAATCATGTGCACATCTCCAGGAGGGTGATGTGATCAGTGACGGAGATTTCTTTTCAACATTGGGGGGATAAACCCAGACAAGGGCTTTGTATAAGGCTTCATTTTGTACTAAATTATTGGGGGCATAGGTCCCCCAGGGATTGTGGCCTATGGATGTGGCCTATGGAAGGTGGTGTAATCATGTGCATATCTCCCAGGAGGGTGCTGAAATCATGTGCACATCCCCTAGGAAATCGGTGCACATCCCCCAGGAGGGCGGTGTAATTATATGCACATCCCGCAGGAGAGTGGTGTGATCATGAACACATCTCCAGGAGGGTGATGTGATCAGTGACTGTAATTTCTTTTCAACATTGGGAGATAAACCCAGACAAGGGCTTTAAATAAGGCTTCATTTTGTACTAAATTATTGGGGGCATAGGTCCCCCAGTTTTCCTGGGATTGTGGCCTATAGATGTGATCATTTGTACATCCACCAGGAGGATGATGTGATCATGTGCACATCCCCCCCCCTCCCCCAGGAGGGTACTGTGACTACTGTAATGCTCATATTGTTAGCCTTCCTGACTATAAGTTACAGAGAATTGAAGAAGTTCTGAGTGGATATAACGACGTGTAGCAGCAAAATAGCTAAAATTGTTTTCAAAATCTAATAATAATGTTGAGAAAAAAAATTTCATCAAAATCAGTTACACATAATATTTTAAGTGTTTTGAATCTTTTGTAATGTTAAATTTTTCTTTAAAAACCCTAATTTTTAATTGTCTATCATAATTCTGCAAAGAGTTGAAGCCAATTGTAACAGACCGTTGAGTCTATACCATACGCTGAATCAAATTCTAGCAAGAAAAGACTTTCTCATACTTTTCAGTGGCTTAAGATTTTTTTTTTTTTAAAGAATTACATCAGTTTTTGAGCTATCTGGATGTAAATCACAAATTTAGCAGAAATCCACCCCACTTACCTTAGTGGGGGTATTTACGAGAATTATACTTACCTGTCATACTATAAATATGCACTCTCTCAGTTATGTGCTCTATTATCGCACCTTACACCGAACTAAAAACCACAGTTACCATTCCTACTCCACCTTATCACTCACGTCACATCCCATACAACTCATACTCTCGCACCGACAACCAGGACTAGCCGGGGAGGTGGGTGGGAAGTATGACAGGTAAGTATAATTCTCGTAAATACCCCCACTACGGTAAGTGGGGTGGATTTACTTCAAATTATAGCTTACCTGTCATACTATAAATATGCAGACTTCCACCGCTCTGCGGGAAAGGTAGGCAATAGTTCTGCCCCCTACCTGGGGGTTTCTTCCCCTACCTGGGGGTAACTGCGGCAAAGTATGACAGGTAAACTATAAGAAGCAAAAGACGAGAAAACTCACTACAGACAGTGCCCCCTGGTTCACAGGTGAGAAGAGCTTCTCGCCCTAACGGCCAAAGCACAGACCGCCTGCGCGACCGGTCCTTTATCAGAAGACACATCTCGCAAGTAGGATGTCGTGATTGTGGATGCCCTTTTCCAAACTGCTGCAGCCATGATTTCCCGGATGTCTATCCCCGGAAATAGTGCCAGCGAGGTGGAAATCCCCCGAATTGAATGCGCTCGGATATTACCCTCACTCCGAGCCAAAGCGGACTGGTCCAACTTACTGACCTCCACCAGCCACCTTGATATCGTATCAACCAACACAGGGACGTGGGGCTTATTCAGGGATATAAACAGTCTGTCGTGCCATCCCCGGAGAGACTGTGTCGCTTTAATGTAACAACGCAGCGCCCTTACCAGACACCAAACCTGATCTGCCGCGTCTCCTGAGAACGTCTCGATCTTCGGCAAGTAAATCGGTTTTGGTAGAAATTCCAGCGTCTGGTTCTTGGCCAAAAACGTGGGATCAGGAACCAGGCGCACCCCATCGTTTTCAAAACAAAAGTGTCCCTCCTTGATAGACAGCACATGTAAGGCGCTCCGCCGCCTAGCTGAAGCATCCGCTAACAAAAACACAGCTTTGAGCGTAACATGCTTTAACAAGGCTGTAGTAAGCGGTTCAAAAGGAGTGGTGGCCAAGGCTTCAAGAACGGCCGACATGTTCCATGGCAGAGCTAATGTTCTCACCGTTGGCCGACGAAGGAACAGGCCCTTGACCAGTTTGAGGAGGTCAGGAGAGTCCGTCACCGACGTGCCACCGGCGAAACCCATATGGATAGTGGCTATAGCCGATCGATAACCCTTAATGGAGGAAATCTGCATCCCATCATTAAAGAGGGACAACAAGAAATCCGCAACTTGCCCTACCGAGGCTGAAGTTAAAGCAATTTGACGGTCCCCACACCATTTGGCGAAGATTAGAATCCTTTCTAAATACATAGCCACAGTGGACCTCCTTCGAAAGTTCGCGGCCACATCTGCAGCCTCCTCCGAAAAGCCCTTTGCAAGTAGGGATTTGCAAACAAAGGCCACACAGTCAGGCGCAGATTGGCTGGGCGGTCCTGAAGCCTGCCCGAGCCCGGAATTCATAGAAGATCTGATCGGACCGGCAGAAGCCAGGGTTGATCGACTAACAGCCGGAGTAATACTGGGAATCACGCTTGACCCGGCCAGAGAGGGGCTACTAGTAGTAGGCTCCTCCAGCCATCGGTCTGAAGCTTCGACAGAACGCGGGCCACTAGCGCGAACGGTGGGAAGGCATAATCCACTCGATCGCGCCAGTTGCTTACGAATGCGTCGACCCGCCACGCTTGTGAATGGGGGGGTCAGAGCGCAGAAAATTGGAGGCTTGTGGTTGTCCGGGGAAGCGAACAGGTCTATCTCCGGCAACCTGTACCGTGCCCAAATCATCTGGGCCACAGACGGGAGAAGAGACCATTCCGTCGGTGAAACCAACAGCGGAACAGGAGGTCCGCTACTGTGTTTTCCTTCCCCGGCAGGTGTACTGTCCGTATGGAGACCTTGTGGAGCCTGCACCACGTCAAGAGTTCCTTGGTCAATTGCCACAGGGGGACTGATCTCGTGCAGCCCTGGCGATTGATGTACGCCACCACTGTGGTGTTGTCTGTCCAAAGAAGGACACTCTTGCCACGGATTAGCTCCACAAACTGGAGGGCTGCCCTGCAGATTGCTTTCAGTTCCAAGATATTGATATGGCGCTCCAGCCATGGACCCGTCCAATACCCTGCTGCCTTGTGGGTGCCTAAGTGGCCACCCCATCCCGAAAGGGAAGCGTCCGTAACCAAGGTAACGCTCTCCCTCCGAAAGGTATAAGGCATGCCCACTGTGAGGTGGGTAGGGATTTGCCACCATGCAATGGCCGCTGCGACATCCCCCCAGAGTGGTACTGGGACAGAAAGGTCGCGCGTTGACGGATCGAAGAAGCAAAGCAAATGGAAGTGAAGGTCTCGCATGTGAAATCGGCACCATGGCACGATATCCACCAAACTGGCCAGGTAGCCCAGAAACACTAGCCATGCCATGCGCTGTGGACTGGGGTTGTTGCCTCAGCAGTCGGGCACCTCCGTGGACTGCTAGGAATTGTCTGGAGTCGGACGAGCAATCCCGCTCTGGAAATCCAGAATCGCACCTAGGAACCGAGGAAATTGGGACGGTACCAAGTCTGATTTTTCCTGGTTGATTATTCACCCGAAGGCTTGTGCCTCCTGAACTACGCTTAGTGTATCTCAGGAGGCTGTGTGACGATCCGGTGCCACTATGAGCCAATCGTCTAGATACATGTACACCTGTATGCCGAGTCGTCGTAAGTGTGCCCCGAACACTCGGGTGACCCTGGTGAATACCCTTGGGGCCGTGGAGAGCCCAAAAGATAGAGCCAGAAACTCCTATATCCGACCCGTTACCGCGAACGTCATAAACTTTCTGTGGTTCGGGTGGACGGAAACGTCAAGGTAGGCATCTGTCAGATCGACTGACGTCGCCCACCAGCCTTGGTGTAGCATGGGTAGAATTGTATGAAGGGTCTCCATGCGGAAATGTGTGGGGCGTACGAAGCGATTCAGTGGTTTTAGGTTTAATATGGACCTCCACTTCCCGCCTTTTCTGGGGGTGAGGAAGAAGGTCGACATGAAGAAACCCGCCGGTAGGGCATGGAGTTCTGAGACCGCTCCATTTACCAGGAGTTTCGCGAGCTCCTCCAGCAACGGCCGAGCTAGCTCGGTGTCCTGTGGCACAAGTGTCTCTCTGTACACGCCCAGCTTTAGTGGGGTGTCTGTGAACTCCACCTAATAACCCTCCTGAATTGTTCGTAGGACCCACGCATCAGACGAAATCCTGGACCAGGCCGTCCCAAACTGACTTAGGCGGCCCCCTACCCGACCTGCTGGTAGAGAGCTCGCCTGGGGCACGTCAAAAACGCTTCCCTGAACAGGGTTTTGCAGCACATTCCGCTGATGGCGTAAAGCTGTGACCCCCCAGGGTCACAGTGACCTGCCCAAGATTTTGTCCCGTAGGAATATGCCCCCTGCCCGGAGGACCACTGGGGCTACGTCTCCGGCTCCTGCCTCATGCAGAGCCAGGAGAGCGGCTGCCCCTAGACGGGGGTTGAGAAGTGGTCGGCACAGGATAGGTCTTGCTCAACAGCTTTTGAGTCTTACGGAGGGCGTCCTGGCGCTGAGCTTGTCGAGACACTACGTCCCCAAAATGGCCCGTGAAGAGATCGGGGCCCTCATGGGGGAGTCTCCGTGGGTCGGCCAGAATGGCGTCGCTAAGGCCCAGGAGAGGGAATACGTTTTTGCACCTCTCGGCGTTCAGTCGGGCGGAAATTCGGGACAGCTGACCAACAGTTGCGTTGGCCAGGCTCAAGATCCCTCGTAGCAGGGGTTCAATGCGCTCTGATCAGTCCTTGGAGGGCTCCACAGTGCGTCTTACACATTCGGCCACCCCAAGCGCCAAGCCTTAAAACTTGATCCTCGTCTTGGCGGCGAGATCAAGGGCGCGGAGAGTCTCTACCTGGTGCTGCAAGGCTGCATCGCGCAACCTTGGACCTTGCAGGCACCACCGGAACCAGCTGGCATAGCTGATGGTGCGAGGACGCTTCCATTGGCACACCTGCCTCGAATATCATACCCAGCTGGGAATGCATCGAGTTTAGGAGTTGAGTGATGTCATACTCGGCGGGCAGTGGAGCCGCGGTGAGGGCAGAAGGGAACAAGTCCCTTTCCGCCAGAACCGGCCTGTTTCTCGAAGGTTCTCCCAAGTGTGACACCCTGCCAACAGGTCAGGAGCCAGAGCCACTGCAGGGAACACCGAGTCCCTGGGGTGCGAGTCCTGGGACACAGGAGCAGCCAAAGGCATGTCCAGGTCCGAAAGCCCTCCATCCGACGAGTGGACTGACAGCATGTCATCGTCCGGCGAATGGGAGCGAGGCCGGCTCTCCATCACCAATGGTGATAGGAGCCGAGAATCCGAGGAGCCCGTTCTTCCCATTGGGCTTCGGGTTGTGCGAAGCCCTACTGCAGTAAAGCAACAAAATCAGGAGCGACCTAGGGCTGCCGGCCTGTGGGAGAACCATGCCCATATCCTCGTGATCGGGAGCGGGACCTGCGTTGGCGTCGACAAGGTGAACTACTCCTGCCTCTTCCACTTCATCAGTCCCTACCACGGGAGCGAGAGCGGGATCTCGAACGGCGGGACAGAGCCCGTCGAGAGCTTCGAGAGGAGCTCTTGGTCCATGACCGGAAGAGGCGCCCCCTGCGTCTGGACCGGTGCGAAGCGCTACAGACACTCCGTGACCTGCTCCGGGAAACGGACTTGAAGGGACGGTGTGTCCGTGGTGACTCGCTGATCGATGCAGGCACACTCGCGTGGTGGCTCGGTTGGTCTACAGCCAGGTCCCCGGCCGTCACCGCCGACCCCGGGTAGGGGCGGAGGGGGCGACAGGCGCCCACCGGGTGTGGGACCCGCTGACAGTGACGTCAGACGAGTCACGAGCTCTTTGGCTCACCCTTGGTAGCCGCTGCTCAAAAATCGTCCAAGTCAGACCAAAACTGTACGTCCCACGTTCGACAGATGGAACATGTCTGGGCTCTGCCGCAGGGGCGGCACCGATAACAATCGGGGTGGCCGTCCCCGGGAAACAGTGCCATAAATTGCCGGCAATTAGAGCACTGTTTAGACCGCGGGGGGCCATCACCGGCCGAGGCCGGGCGCGGTTTTGACTTGCTAGACCCGCTCATGGGGAATGAAATCAGACCACGACTGGGAATCTGCCGAAGCCGGCACTGGCTTGGCAGAGACTGAAGCTGTACTGGGGTGAGCCGGTAACGAGGCCGTCCGTGGACGGGCTTGTAAAATCAACTCACCGGTATCCGCGAACGGAAACCGTGGACGGATCAGCCCGCTCGCAGGGTATCCGAAGGGTGATAGCGGTCTAGCCGGAGCCGGGGTAACCAACCCGCTCACAGACTACTTTGACGGACTGAATCCCTACGCGGGAAGGTTCAGACCTTTAGATATAGGTATAGATGGAATAGACACTCGCTCTTCGGGGTTAATCCCGTCTGGGGAGGGTAAGAGATTGATGGGAACGACAGGCGCCTGTCCAACCTTGAACAGGGGAGTCAGACCAACGCAGACCCTTTCTTAAGAAGTTTATAACTACTTCCCTTATGGGCCTCAAGTTGGATTTATTCCACTTGAGGACGGAGTGGGGGGATAAATTTTTATAAGGAAGCTCGAAACAAGGAGGCCAGATAAAAAAATTGTAACGCTGACAAAGTCAGAATTTTCCGAAATGAATTCCATTATATGCTTCTTTAAGCGAGAGACTAATTATGGGCCTAAGGAGAAAATACCCCACCCTTCGCACCTCGCTGGCTACGAAAAACGAAGGACTTCGAACAACTTTGAGCTTGCAGATCTGTACGGAAAACAAAAACCTGTGTTATCTTCCTACAGGCCTATCTCAAGCCAACTCCACTGCACCTTTGATTTTAACTCAGAAAAGAGGGCAGCGATCAACAATATATACAATTAATGTAACATGAGGCTGGCTATGTATAATTCCACCATTTTGCTCAATGCAAACTCAATAGAAAAGCTATCCTAACGTGAAAAGCACTGGGTAAAAAATTAGAAGGATAGGCTTATGATCTGTTAGACACTTTGATTCCCGTAATTTATATGATAATACAAATATAAATTTGAAATAAACCCAAGCAAGGTTTCAACAAAGGATAGGGAAAAACCTGGCAGGGAAAGGAGCCGGACTTGCCGGATCAAACCTCTCTCTGTTTTGCGAACGAAACAAAGGACCCGCTCCGGAGTGTCTATATGTGGTGTATACTGTAGGGCCTATGACGATCAGATAATACAATGTAAATATCTTTAAAAAAACGAAGTAGGAACGATATTACCAAGAAGCTTCAGGCGTTTAAAATCCACAGTATTTGTGCTAAAACGCACAAATCCGTGGCAGAATAATTATGAAAGAAAACACAATAAAATTTGTAAAACACTCTAGGAAGCAACAAAGCGTCTGTAAACGACAGCGCGCAAGAGAGATATGAGTTGCATGGGATGTGACGTGAGTGATAGGGTGGAGTAGGAATGGTAACTGCGGTTTTTAGTTTGGTGTAAAGTGCGATAATAGAGCACATAACTGAGAGAGTGCATATTTATAGTATGACAGGTAAGCTATAATTTGAAGTAAATTATTAATTTATCAAACTTATTTTGCCATAACTTGAAAACTAAAGGTTTTGCAAACAAACTCAAATCTGCTTCATACTTCACCTTTGAAGAATAAAATATTAACTGATCTTAAAGTGTTCAATTGCCTTAAAGGTCTTGCAACAACTAAGGCATTTGATTGTGAAGAAGCCATCTCACCATAGTTATCATGGTGCAAGATTACATCACAATACTCAAGGAGAGAGAGAAAAGAGTTCTTGTCTGAAGGATCCCTGCATAAAGACATTCAAATTGAGCAGTTGTAAGCAAGTCATATAATTGCAGGTCAAGTTAAGTCACAAGTCATTTGCTCGCAAGTCAAGTTAGAAGTAAAAAAATATGACTCAAGTCAGACTTGAGTCTAAGTCAGTGACTTGAGTCAACAACTCTGAAAATGAGTTCTATCTCATCTTTTTCTTTTCAAATGAAGCTCCCGACTTTGTTTTGTGTGAAGGAGGTTCTCTGAATCTGAGGATTGCTTCGCTGGTTATATACAGTCATTTTTGTGACCAAATTCTATTACAATCATTAGTTACATGTCACATCACAACAAAATGGAAGTACAAACTTACCACAATCTGTAACACGCCTTCCTCAACATCTTCATCCTCAGAGACGTCATCCACAGGTGACAAAAACATAGGTGGAGGGGACAGAGGCATGGGTGGTGGGGACACTGGAAGGGGTGGAGCAGACACTTGCAGGGGTGAAGCAGGCCCTTGCAGGGGTGGTAGAGATACCGGTAATGGAGGTGGCAATATTGGCAATGGTGCTGGATCAACTGCAGACTCTAAAATTAACACTGGAGTGACAACTTTCTGAGATCCATCCTGTGGAAACTCATGAACACCATGTCGATTATTCTTCCCATCACCTGTAGCACCATCACTAAAGGAAGCTTCCTGATTGGTTGATAAGTCCATTTCTGGAACAATTATTTCATCTGCACAAATATCATCTTCTCTTTTAAGTTTCGACTTTTCAACTGTTTTGGAATTCTGGACAGATAGTGATTCCGGAGAGGTACCTGAAGACTTTATGGAAGGTGGCACACTCTCCTTTTCTGGCAAGAATTGGTTATTGGAATCAAAGTCTCCCTTGACATCTGTCTTAATGTCTTTTGTTTCTCTACATTCACTACCCTTGGTCCTCTTTGAAAACAATTGTCTCTCTCCTGTTAAATATTTTTCACTCCCTGTTAAAGAATTTTCCTGTTTCTTTTTCAAATCAGCCATAGCAGATTTTGTACGTGGGTGAAGAAGAGGCTTAATTTTTACATTCTCATTGACATCTTGCTCATCAAATGAAGACGACAACTTTCTAGCCTTAATACTTTGATCTCTACTAGTCTCAGCTGCATCCTCAGGAAGTTCATTTCTACCAGCAACATCAGAATCACTTATAGAAACTGAAACGCGAGAGTTGGATGCTTCCCTTATACTCTGCCCATCACCCTGATCTAACATACTGCTTTCTTCATGACTGTTTTTCTTTGATACTGATTCACAATTGTCCCCAGCTTGCAGCTTGTTTTTAGAACGAACACTTCTGTCAAAACTTAACTTTGAGTTTATGGTATCACCAAATGCACTTGTGGAACCATCCCTGTCCATACCACCATCAGTCCTTACTGAAGACGCTGCTGATCGTTTCTGATCATCATCCCACCCATGTGGCAACCTCCTGAGGCGTGCAGCTATTCTCTTTTTAATCTCCTCATTAGACTTCTGATCTGTCCTCAATTCAGGAGTATTTCTTTCATGTTTCTTTGCATCCCAAGAAAATTTCTTCATTCCCAATCTTGAGTTACCTGTCTCTCCCAACCTGGAGCGCACATCTGAGGATGTAGTATTTGACATTGTAGATAAATGCAAGGGTTTACTGTTGAGTTGACTTGCATTATTTGCACACTGAGGTAAATCTTCTTTATGATCTGTTTGATCAGCACCTATTGACAAACTGGTTTGTGACAATTTCTTTGGGACAGACAGCCCTTTTAGTTTGGAAACTGTCGGTGGCCTCGAAGACACAGTGATATCAGAAGAATTTGGAAGACTTGAGTCGGTGGGCTCTGCAGTAGTTTTATTAACTGGCTTTGAGGGCTTCAAACTTGAAGCTGATCTAATATCATTTGATTGTTCTTGATCATCACCTACCCTATTGATAGATGATGACTTCTTTACTTTAGATAATGAAGGCACTTTTCTCTTTTCATTCAAAGAGTATCTCCAGTCTGGTTTGGAAGCACTTTCTTGGAAGGATCTTTGCAATTTTTCTTTTATATGAGACTGCTCTCTTGAAATGTGCGATGAGCTAACTGTGTTTGCATTAATATGCTGTTGTTTTAGCCTCACTTCAGATGTAGGCATGGATTCCGATTCTTTAGACTGCAAGAATTCTCTAGAATTTTTAGCTACTGCTTGAGTTTTGGAAGATTTTATCACATCTAACAAATTTCCCTCCACCCATGTAGGATCTTTGCGTTTTGTATCTTTGACAATAGCTTTTACTTCATCCCTTTCATTTCTACCATCAGATTCTAGAACCGTGTTGTGCAATAGGTCTTTTGAACGAGGAGAAACAGGTTTTCTTTTTGAAGGAGAACCATCTGGACTTGCAGGCAAAGATTTTCTTCGAATCACGTCACCAAACAGAGAGGCTTTCTTGGAAACCATAGTTTCTTGCTCTGGAGGAGGTGGTGCTTCAGTTATTGCTGAGAATTCTCTGAAGACTGAATCCTCTGGAGATAAAATAAGAGGGGAGGGGATCAATAGCTGCTTTGATTTTTGTTCAGCCCTGTTAGGTATAACGAGAGGTGTTCTATTATCATCTTTTGACTTAAGTGATTTTGTTTTGCTTCTACCCTGTGGTTTACCGCCAACCTGATCATTATGGTTCGCTTGCTTTTTAACATCGTGAACCTGACCTGCAGATGTAGTTTTTCTTAATTTCCTTTTGTTCTTGATACATGAAATTTCCTCTGGAAACTCATGTCCATCAGGAGGGAGTCGAGGAGAAGTTGGGGTGGAGTCTTGAGGTGTTGGGGCAGAGTCTTGAGATGTTGGGGCAGAGTCTTGAGGTGTTGGGGCAGAGTCTTGAGGTGTTGGGGCAGAGTCTTGAGGTGTTGGGGCAGAGTCTTGAGATGTTGGGGTAGAGTCTTGAGATTGTTTTGTATCTTTCTGTTCCTCTTCATGCTCCGAGAATTCAGTGGGGGGTAATATGGCAAAGACATCTTCTTCTAATGTGGCATCTTTTTCATCCTCTGTTGTGCTTGAATCTTCTTCAAAATCAAAATCAATATCAGCTTTAATCAACTTCTTTGACTGGAAACTGTTAGATTGCGTGGCCTTGAGAGGAATCACAGTTCTCCGAGGAAGAGTTAACTTCTTTAGGGACCTATGGAGAGGACTAGTGTCACTTGATGACAAACCATCTTCATCGGTATCAGAGACAGTCCAGTCCCCAACGTCATAAGAAGAAGTGGAGAGCGTGGTGCTGGAGAGATTACGACTCTTCTTTTCAGGAGAGGATAAAGGACTGATCTCAACAAACATGTCATCATCTCTGAAGTCAGAGGGAGGTCTGAATATTGGTGACACATTTCCTTCTTCCTTGGTCTTCTTTTCTTGTGGCCTGGGGCTTGCATCACCTGAAGAACTGAGTGAGCTCTTTGGCCAAGCACCTTCAAAGATATTGTCAATAACTGCATCCATGTCAGGAGACTTCATACTCTGCTCACACATCTCTCCAAGATCCTTGCTGGAAGTAACTGCTCTCTGTTGCTCCTCAACAGAACCAGGACATCCTGGTTCAACTGATAACAATTTGACTTCATCTCTTGAGGACACTTTGCTCTTTGGAACTAGTTGAGTTGTGCGTTGAGCAGAAAAATCTGAAAGAGGCTTTTTTCTCCTGATAAGTCTTGGTGATTTGGAATGGGCAGAAAAGATTTGCTTTGGACTTGCACTTCTGGTAAACTCTGCCACCAATTTGCTTTTCTCCTCCTGCTCGGGATCATCTCTGGATGATTCCTCCAAATCACTGTTGGCACTCGGCTCATTTTCAGAAATTAAGAGGTCATCAATTTCAGTGACAGGCAAGGTACCCTCTTCCAAATCAACAGGAGAATTTGGAGGAGTCTCGTAATCGCTCTTATCCTCCCCCCTGGAAGTAGCTCTTGCCCTTGGAGATTCTGCTGGTGTAAAGTATCTCGACACATCCAAGTTTGAATCACTTGTTTCTTTTACCTTAAGGTTTGCACTTTCTAACATCAACAGCTCTAACTCTGCAAAGTCTTTATCTTCATCATCATCCTCTGCTCCTGAATAATCATGAGAGCCATCATCTGACAGAGAGTGTCTTCTGAAGTCTTTTCTTTGAACCCAGTTTGTGGTGGGTGTTACTTCCTTAGAGCTGTCAGAAGTGTGTTCTGTCGGAGAGATGTCTACAGGAGGGAGGATGAGATCTAGGGAGTGATTCCCAGAGTCATCGGTGACCCCATTCTCTACACCACCAATCAGACTATCAATTTCAATCTTTCTCCAAAGATCGGCCAACTTCTCTTCCATGTGCTCCTTTCCAGACGTCTCTTGGTTCAGGTACAACGATGCATCCATCTCCATTATTTCAATCTGTTTCCATAAATCTATTTCAGAAATCCCATCATCAACGCCAATTAGGTTTGGCTTTCCTGAATTCCTAGCTATCACAACAGAGAATGTATTAGGTAGTTGTGACAGTCTTTTCTTCACGTCTTCATACTTGGCATCTTTAAGGACAAAACCATCTGCAACCAATACCTCATCTCCTTCAGCGAGTCCCATTTTGGGACCCTTCACCCGATCGGCAGCACCACCAGGTCGGATACCCTGCACAAAGACTCCCTTTGTTCTGCTGATGTTTTCGTGAGTGTGTTCAATATTTAATTCCATCCCAAGTTTCTCACCAGGGAAGCGCTTTATCTCCAGCATTTCCAATGGTCTCCCTAATGAGAAATGCTTGACCGTTTTATAAAGCTCTTCGTTCCCCTCTGCACCAATAATGTTTGAAACATCATTGTTAGTGTAGGTCTGGTCATTTTTATCTTCACTACCTGGGTGTTCAAAGGTGACCTCATCATAGTCATGCCTGACCTTTCTTGCACCTCGCTCAGTTGGATTGGAATACTTCTCCTTTAAACCAATAGCTAGATCTTCGCTCTCTGACACAATGATCGCCCTCCTCTTGACGAGTCTATTGCCCGAAGAAGCGTTTCTTAAAACAGGTCTGACTGCTCTAAACACCGGCTCTTCCTGTCTTCCAACCGTCTCCGGAGCAGATGGACTTCTTGAGGTGGTGGCAACAGGTTTGAGAAACTTGTCCTTGCTGGATTCACTTTCATCACTGTCAGACCGTGAACTTTCTCCTGCAGATACCAATGGAATGATGTATTCTTTATTCTGCAAGAGATGAAAAACATTTGAAGTTGTTAGCTTCAGAAATTATAACATTACTTAAAATGAGCAATATCATGTAAGGCTATCAGGAAAAATAAGGGGGAGACAAAAAGTCAAGATTTTGATTTGAGAGCGAAAAGTGTCTTAAAGGGCTTGTTTGTACACATAGCTACAATTATCAAATTCACACCTTGGAAAATTTTGTGTAAAAGAATCATAACATAAAGATGACAAGAGAACTGCACAGTAAGAAATGCAATAATCATATCCTCCATAAGACAGTGTTTTATCAGGCATAGATTGCTTAAATCTGCATCACTGATAGTTTTACATATGTTTATACTTCATAATAATCCTCACTGATTCCAAACACACAATTGATGTTTGTTATACACTAGACTGCAGATCAAAAACAACATAAATAATCATCTTAGCAGTACATCAAACAACTAGAATTTCAGCACCAGTTCATTCCCCAATAAAATCTCCCTCAGAAATCCTCAGTCCACCAAGGTTTATCCCCAAGAATCTCTGTCTCACTTTTGCTCTGTATTACATTCTAAACACTTGAGATGATCTGCCTTCTGATTGATTTTGTTCCAAGTCAAATCATTGTTTTTAAGTTTGATTCAAGCTAAGCATTCATTGCTTAAGTTCCATTCAGGCAAGATTTACATTCCATCATTTTCCATTTATGGTAGAAACCAATTGTTTTGATTTTCTTTGATACTAGAAACCACTTGATTTGATTTTCTTAAGAGTCCATGAAATTGATTGTTTGGATTTCCTTTCAGGGGATGAATTCATTGTTCACATTGGAAAGTTTTGGCAGATCTCACCCTAAAACATCCCGCCCCTCAATTTCTGCCCTTCCCTGCTTTTAATGTATTCCAAATTTTAATCACTACTTCCATAGGCTGTTACAAAACCACACACTAATCAGTTTTAAATCAAAATCCAATCATCACTTCTGAGATATATTGATGACAAACAGACAAACGGAAAAACGCAGGCGAAAACATAATCTCAAACCAACTTCGTTGGCGGAGATAAATATGGTACTTTTATTACACGAAAAAGCTGTTTACACACCACACATATATGATTAAAAAAAGAGGGAAAATTTCCATTAATTGTCATTACTCAGAAAATTCTTTTGCCATTTTCAGGCCAAACAAAGAAAGAAGATGCCCTTGTTTGATATTGGATGGGAAGAGGAGCGAGAGGTTTTATTGGAGGATATTCGTTTAGGTAGAATGAAAGAAAATCAATCTAATTTGGAAAAATTTGCAAATTCTGATGCTCAAAGAAGACATAAGATCAAATATTCTAGCTTGATATATGATAGAGAAATAAAAAATAAACCAACTACCGCAAACCCATCATAAAATCTTTTTCCATTCTCAAGTTACCCAAGTTTGAAGTTGTAACATGGATGCTGACATTTTGTCTAATTTTGTGTTGAAATCATGCCAATGATGACATCATTTGCCCTATGTGCTAGCACACATGATGTATTTCTTTACAATTCTCTTTGAAATTTTCTTTCCAAAATGCACTGACATGAAGTTGTAAGAATTTGAATCATTATTATCATATACGAATTAAAATTCATAAACCCATGGAAAGGAAAAATTATTTCTTAGAAGTTAGAAAATGTTTAAATAGATTATAAAGAAATATATAAATATTCTAATGACAATGACAGACCTGCCAACCTTTAGGATCACCAAACTGTATTCTGGAACTACAAAAGTTGTATTTTTGTTAAAAAAACTGTACTCTTCAAACAAAATGTACAAAACAAAGGTTTACTGTGGCTGAAAAAAAATTACCACTGTACTTTCAGTTTCACTTATTGTACGAATCTGAATCTGAATCGCTTAAGTCAGCAAAAAACCTTCAAGAGGACATGAATGCCAACTGAGCGTAAAAAGTATGAGTAAAGAAAATAAAAAACAAAAAAAATAATTAAAAAATAATAAAAATAAATCAATCGTATTCTGGTGCCAAAAATGTACAATCGTATTCTCAACATTTTCCCGTATTAAATACGGCAAAATCGTACTAGTTGGCAGGTCTGCAATGATGGTCAATTTGCACTAGAGGAAACAAAGGTAGGAAGGAGAAAGCTTGCTAAGAATGTTTGTTTGTTTGATGGGGCTTAATGGCACTATGACAGCGAGGGTCAAATTGTGCCTGAGAGGTAAGATCATTCCAGAGGTAGGAAGGAAAGAAAACAGGAGGAGATTAAGAGAAACACGTGAACTGAAAGCCAGAAAGCTGGGATTAACCATACCTAAACATGGTTGTAGAGGGACTCATGATGAAGGAAGGAGATTAGCTAAGAAAGAAGGGTAAAGGTCAGATTTTGTAGTAAAAGTTTGTGTGATTGAAGGAAGGAGAGGATTTTTGGGGTAGGTTATTGCAGAAGAGCTAGGAGATTGTGTTAAAGGGAGGGGGGGGGGGGGTGAGAGAAGCTCTGAGGCAGCTGACATTAGTTGCATGCAAATATTCCAAGGATAACATACCTGACGAGACCATGTCACATACTATGACCAAGTCAGACAAAAGGAGGAAGAACAAACATTCATTATGAGAACAGGCACTAAATGATGTCACTCTCCTATTGTGAAAACAGGCACTACACGATGTCACTCTAAAATTATAATCGATGTCTCTTACATTATGAGAACAGTCCCTATACGATATTACTCTTACATTATAAGAATAGGCAATACACAAGGTCACTCTTACATTATGAGAACAGGCACTACACAATCTCACTCTTACATTATGAGAACAGGCACTAAACGATGTCACTCTTACATTATGAAAACAGTCCCTAAACGATTTTACTCTTACATTATGAGAACAGTCCCTAAACGATGTTACTCTTACATTATGAGAACAGGCATTAAACGAGGTTACTATTACATTATCAGAACAGGCACTACACGAACTCACTCTTAGATTACGGGAACAGGCACTACACGATCTCACTCTTAGATTACGAGAACAGGCACTACATGAGCTCACTTTTAGATTATGAGAAGAGGCACTAAATGATGTCACTCTTATATTATAAGAACAGTCCCTAAACAATATTACTCTTACATTATGAGAACAGTTCCTAAATGATGTTACTCTTACATTATGAGAACAGTCACTAAACGAGGTCACTCTTACATTATGAGAACAGGCACTAAACAATGTCACTCTTACATTATGAGAACAGGCACTAAACAATGTCACTCTTACATTATAAGAACAGTCCCTAAACGATATTACTCTTACATTATAAGAATAGGCACTACACAAGGTCACTCTTACATTATGAGAACAGGCACTACACAATCTCACTCTTACATTATGAGAACAGGCACTAAACGATGTCACTCTTACATTATGAAAACAGTCCCTAAACGATATTACTCTTTTATTATGAGAACAGTTCCTAAACGATATTACTCTTACATTATGAGGACAGTTCCTAAATGATGTTACTCTTACATTATGAGAACAGTCTTTAAACGATATTACTCTTACATTATGAGGAACAGTCCCTAAACGATGTTATTCTTACATTATAAGAACAGTCCCTTAACGATGTTACTCTTACATTATGAGAACAGGCATTAAACGCGGTCACTCTTACATTATCAGAACAGGCACTACACAAACTCACTCTTAGATTATGAGAACAGGCACTACACGATCTCACTCTTAGATTATGAGAACAGGCACTAAACGATGTCACTCTTACATTATGAGAACAGTCCCTAAACGACGTCACTCTTACATAATGAGAACAGTCCCTAAACAATTGTATTCTTACATTATAAGAACAGTCGCTAAACGATATTACTCTTACATTATAAGAATAGGCACTACACAAGGTCACTCTTACATTATGAGAACAGGCACTACACAATCTCACTCTTACATTATGAGAACAGGCACTAAACGATGTCACTCTTACATTATGAGAACAGTCTCTAAACAATATTACTCTTACAATATGAGAACAGGCATTAAACGCAGTCACTCTTACATTATCAGAACAGGCACTACACAAACTCACCCTTAGATTATGAGAACAGGCACTACACGATCTCACTCTTAGATTATGAGAACAGGCACTAAATGATGTCATTCTTATATTATGAGAACAGTCCCTAAACGATATTACTCTTACATTATGAGGACAGTCCCTTAATGATGCTACTCTTACATTATGAGAAGTCACTAAACGAGGTCATTTTTCCATTATGAGAACCGTCACTAAACGATGTACTCTTACATTATGAGAAGTCACTAAACGAGGTCACTCTTACATTATGAGAACAGGCACTAAACGATGTCACTCTTACATTAGCAGAACAGTCCCTAAACGATATTACTCTTACATGAGAATAGTCTCTAAACAAATTTATTTTTACATTATGAGAACAGTCTCTAAACGATGTTACTCTTACATTATGAGAAAAGTCATTAAACGAGGTCACTCTCTCATTATCAGAACAGGCGTTACAATCTCACTCTTAGATTATGAGAACAGGCGTAACGATGTCACTCTTAGATCTATACTCTTACATTATGAGAACAGTCCCTAAACGATGTTACTCTTACATTATGAAAACAGTCCCTAAACGATGTTACTCTTACATTATAAGAAGTCACAAAACGATGTCACTCTTACATTATAAGAAGTTACAAAACGATGTCACTCTTCAATTACGTGAATAGGCACTAAACGATGTAACTCTTACATCCAGCACTTTGACTCCTTACCAAGACAAACCTCTGACTGTAATGAACTCATATAATTTCTAACTCTATATAATGCACAAAATACTGCTTATTTATACCCCACTCACATATAAAGTGAAGATGAATACCACAGTAGTTGTCCTGAAAGACCCACCTACTGATAACTTAATCCTTACAGTGGAGGTCATGCGGTCAATGTTGACCAATTTATAGGCCAGGAACCCGAGGCAGAACTTTGAGGTTTTCTAGCATTTCACCAAGTGTCATGGTACTGTAGCCCTGGCCAAAACAGACATCTTACCGATGGTTCATCAAGAACATTGCATCCCGCTAAATTACATACTATATCCTGCTAACACTCAAGGACAATCCTACACCCGGCCTATAATCATCAAGGATCCTTACACCCATCCCTAATTTGAATACAACCCACCACTCATCGCCTCCCTTGCCTGAGAGACAATAGTCCAGGTTTCACTTGAATCCACTGAGGACAATTTCAGATATCTCTGAGAGGAAGATATCTGACATTTCCTCCAGTAAGGGTGGTATAGTAATATTATTCACATATGATACATGATCACAAACATGCACTGGGGCACACATCTCCAAAATCATTGCAAGAATTATGGACTTAAACTTTTTGTTCAGATATTAGCATATTTGAATAACTAGTTGTAGGTTAACATTTTTCTTCTCAAATATTATTATTAAACCCATTTTGAATTTTAAGTAATCATTTAGTCTAGACTTGTTAACTTTCCAACAAAAGGAGGAGGGGGTGGATGGGGGCTGGGGGTGCTTTCCCTCCACTGTCTTTTATGATTAATAGAATATTGGTTTTAGTGGCATCCCTTAATATGCATATTTAACTGATCTTACAACTACAATGGCCATCTGGGATTACTAGGTATGGCACACAATTAACAACACTAACACCCACACAATATTGTTATAACTTAAGAACAATACTAACACCCAAGCATTTTTGTTAGACCTTAAAATCATATTTTGGCTACTCAATTCATATTGCTCCTTATCTGTAAATTCCTCTGGTCATAGAACTTATATTTCCAGATAAATATGAAAGTGTTGTGATAAATAGAAATGCTTGAAGAGGTGAAATCTGTTTACAATTCTTGGTTACTAATCAATGAGAGTGCAAAAAGGGTGCAGACCTTTGAGGAGTTTCCCTTCACCAAACCAGAAGATGCAGCACTGTGTGACGGACTTCTTGGAGCTGAAAGAGATCAATTGAACACATGATACATGGAGCTGGAAAAAATCTACGGTAAGACTGCGGGAAATTGGGAATTCGGGGAAGAAAAAAAATAAAATCATTACAAAAAAATATATATTTTTTGTGTGTAGATTTCTTGGGTAAAACACCAATATATATGGTACATGAATGTGCCCTTTTAAAAAAACATCCCCATATAAATGTGCAATGAAAAGTACATTCAAGTGCAAAATAGGGAAGTACATAAAGAAGTATTCACTACATTAATATTATTTCTGTCGCGATATTTCACAGAAGGATTTTCGACACCTTTATTCAAAACTGTGGGAAATTTTATATTGAATTCCAACTCCGATGATACATACAGCCTCATGTACAGGTACAAAAAATACAATACAAAAGGGAAAAAAAACACCAAAAACTAGGATTTGCATGCTTCAGGAATATTTCAATCCTTTAGGTACCCCTCGCCCCAAAAAAAAAAAAAACCTAGGATTTGCATGCTTCAGGAATATTTGACTGCATATAATATGTAACAGACACAATGGCAGGGTTGATGCGTACTTCACCACTTATTTGTGCATTTTCGTAATCAAAAATACCATACCAAAAAACCAGTGCCACTACGTCTCTAAATGATTTTCACAAACTCTTGATCTAACCCAAATTGAAAGCCCATTTGTATGTCTATTTCAGCTTAAGACAATATACAATAAAATTAAAATGGCAAAAATTTCTTCTGTAAATTTACAAACTAGTTGATTCTAATAGCCACTCATAAATAATAACAAAATTCCATCAATAAAAAGCTGTACTTTAACACCAGTAAGTAAAACAGATACAAACAGGTAGGTGTTCATTCCGTACCCAATTTCCTCATTCAGTCTGGGGAGAAACCAAACTTTTGGTGTTATACGAAATACACAACAACTTGGGAGCTTTGTATTCATTATGATGCATAGAGGCCACCATTTTAACTTATGACAACAATATTTCAATGGGATTTTTCTGAAATCACGGGAGTATTTTTGTAATGTAATGAATGATGTACGTACACAGTATCTGTGATGACTAAACCGGCACAGAGCCATTTTGAGACAGATGTTCAAAAGGTCAACTACAGGTCATTGACTGTCTTTTTGTTATTTTGTCATGGTGGATTTGAATATTCATTTGTTTTTCCTTTCAAAAATACCCTGTGATATCAGTAAAACTCCCATTGACATGACTTTATCACAAGTAAAAATAGCGGACTTCATGGATCGTATAATCAATACAAAACTGCAAGTTCTTGTGTATTTCTTATTACACCAAAAGTTGGGTTTCTTCCGGATTGTCATTATTCCATTTTCTGAATCTTTCCTACTTGATATTTAGTCCATGTGAAATCAAAAACATGAATTTTCTCCAAATGCTGTCTACAAATTACTATTGTTTCCATGGTAACTCATCAAGTCTCAACATTTTCGTATCCAGGTGTAAGCTGCCCTTACCTGTTCTGTCCTTATTCTTAATGTAGACTCTAGACTTTGGACTCTCCAGTTGGTTTCCAAGTCTTGCTGCTAACTCTTGGGCATTCACCATTTCTTGCTCTGATTCCTGTAAGAAAAAAAAAAAAAAAAACATACCTTCCATATGATGTATCCTACATACCATGTTCAATCTATTTCCAGGTGCTTCTGCACAGACCTGGAAAAAATATAGTTCCCACGATTATAATCACCAAAAAAAAAACCAGAAACTCGCTGGAAGAAGTTTCTTCAATCACATTTTAAAAATAATTATTAATATTTCTTATAGATTTCTTGGGTAAGCTACAGTTTATGTGGTAAATATGTGCTCTAAGAACGTTCCCCGTGTAATAATGCAATTAATAGTACATTAAATTGCAAAAGGGGGAAGCTTATAAAGATGTATTCACTATATAAATATTATTTCTTTCTTGATATTTCATGGGAAGATTTTTGACAGCTTTATTCAGAAAGGAGGGAAATTTTTTAATCAATTCTATCTGTGCTTCTGCAATAAAGTTACTAAACTTTTAAAAATTTCAACATTTCAGTTTTGGAAGCTGCAGTATGTGCAGCATGTTACAAGGTGCAAACTTGTTTTTAAAGGGTGCACTGAAGGTCCATTGACCTTTACCTGATGTTCCATAAAATTCTGCAGCAAAAATTAACATGCACATAAGAAGAAAGATGGTCAACTTGTCACAAAATATCTTCAAGAGTTTCAAATCCATTATACACTAACAACAGTAAATCTACAAGCAGGGACAAAAGCTTGGCACTTTTCCCCCTTGTACCCCTAAGTTCAATGTTGGTATGCGATTTGGTAGAATTTTTTTGGTAATATAATGTTGGTATGCAGTTTGGAAGAAAGGTTTTGGTAATATAATGTTGGTATGCGGTTTGGAAGAAAAGCTTTTGGTAATGTAATGTTGGTATGATTGTTTGTTTGATGAGGGCTTAACGGCACCACGACAACAAGGGTCAAATTGTGCCTGAGAGGTTAGATCATCCTAACGGTGCGAAGGAAAGAAAACGGGGAGAATGAGAGAAATACAAGAACTAAAAGTCAGACAGCTGGGATCGAGAGAGGAGGTGCATGGGTGAAGTTTGGAAGAAAACTTTTTGGTGATATAATGTTGGTATGTGATTTGGAAGAAAATGTTTTGGTAAAGGGGTGAAAGTAGAGGGAGGGGGTGGGAGAGGAGGACTAAATATGGTTGTAGAGGGAAGCATGATAAAGGAAGGTGAACATTTTATCCGGAGGGTTTTTCTGGAAGAGCTCGGCTATTGAATTGTGGGGAGTGAGGGAAACTCTAAAAAGTGTCCCGCATGTAATTGTGCAAAGAATAGTACATTAAATTCCAAAAGAGGGAAGCATACAAATATGTATTTACTACATTAAGATTATTTCTGTCAGGATATTTCAGGGGAAGATGTTCGAAACCTTTATTCAGAACAGTGGGAAATTATACAATTAATTCCAACTCTGCCAAGTGCACTTCATGCTAATGAAAGTCCGCGGAATACATAAAACGTAACTAATATTCAAGGCCACAGCTTGCAAATGCAACCGATCCACACTTGTCAAGGGAACAGATGAAAAACTTACATGTGCATTGAGGTGCCTGGCAACCTTCATCCTCACTAGACCTGGTTTCAAGGAGCCAAACACATTGTGGGCATCCTTCAAAGGTCACATTGCATAAGCTTTGTCCGTTCACCTGCAACACCCGAGCACCAACGCTGCAAAAACAATATCCTCATAAATCTTGATGCAATGATTTATCATACAATATCTTTGTTATATACCTTTTCAAATCCAATTTCTGGAAAAACTAATTTAAATGATGGCACATGGCAAAAATTCAATGTGTCTATAATGGACCAATCGTATACTGGGGGAATCTTACCAACGAATCAAATACTGGGGGAATATTGTCCGTCTGCACAATTCATGCATGGTATGGGACCAAGCGTTCTACACAAGGATAATACATACGCTTGCGTATTCCTGCTTGCAACTTTTCCTAAAAAAACCTGCAGCTGATTAGTCGGGTAACACAGGGAAAATGCCCCCAGCAGTGGATTGGTGGAAGTGCTGAAGAAAAATTGTTTGGCTAAACCGGGTTGAAAAGGTCCATACACTCATTACTGAATTCCTGCACAGCTCCAGTTCCACCAGCTATACATACACCCATAACTTAAACCAACACTTTGGGTTCTTAACTTATCTTCATACACACCTTGACCATAACTTCTAATCAAAGCATATCTCACCAACTTGTCTCCTGTTGCTCACACAGCTATCATCAACTCATACAGTGCATGCTACTTACCATCTGCCCACCAATCAGATCAGATGACATCTTTCTCCATAACCTTTACCCCTATCTTCATCAGTACCAGACAAATTCCACATGCTGGATGCAATTAGTGTTCACACATCTGTCACAAATCCCCCACCCCCAAGCAAACACAGGTGACAAACCCCACTAAACACCTTGGTTTGTACAATGTTTGTTTGTTTGTTTGATGAGGTCTTAAACATTAACAAATCTCAAATTTTAATGAAAGAGACAGAGAATTTATGTGAAGAGAGGAGGTGCATGGGTAAAACAAACATTAACATCTCAAATTAATGACAGACAGGTTTATTAGAGATACCTCACCATTAAAAACAAATAGAGGGAAACTTACCACAATTTTCCGTCTTTTTGGCTGGTGAGTTGGGAGCCAGCAGTTGGATGTAGATGCCAGTCTCATGAGCCTTTCCTGGTGTGGGTAAGCACACAACACCAACACCAAGACTAACACCTTCCTCTGCATTAAACAATAAAATAAGAGCAACATCAGTGAATTGATCCACAAGTGGAATGAATTGTCAACAAATTTTGCAGATGACCATCCTCTCAATCCCTAATAAATTAAGATAATTGTCTAATTTCAATTCAACAAAAATTTAACAAAACTATATTCAACAATCTTAAAAACAAACGTCATGGCAGTACTGCTTTATGGAAGTGAAACTTGGTGAATGACTAAAGGGGATAAAACCAAGCTTGACAATTTTTTTCCATCAATGTCTTAGATGTATATTGAAGTTCCACTGGCCCATGAAGATTATCAAGAGTTGAGATATTGTGCAAAAATTGACACCATTAGTGACCAGAACCATCAAAGGAGGTGGAAATTGATTGGCCATGTCTTGTTAATGAGAGAGTATGAGCAACCAAAGACAGCCCTCAAAGGCACCTGGGGGGAGGAGAAGAAGGGGCGGACTTGGAGGAGGACTACTGAGAGAGAAAGAAATGAGATGGGGTACATACAGCACTGGGAAGAAGCAAGTGCAACTGCAAGTGGCAGGACAACATGGTGAAAGTTTGTTTGTTTGATGAGGGGCACCACGACAACGAGGGTCAAATTGTGCCTGAGAGGTTAGATCATTCTAGAGGTGGGAAGAAAAGAAAACAAGGGGAGATTGAGAGATATACAAGAACTGAAAGTCAGAAAGCTGGGATCGAGAGAGGGGGTGCATGGGTTAATTTTTTTTTTTTTTAAAGTAGAGAAAGGGGGTGGGAAAGGGGGACTAAATATGGTTGTAGAGGGAAGCATGATGAAGGAAGGAGATAATTTTATGCGAAGGGTTTTTCTGGAAGAAATCGACAATTGAGTTGTGGGGAGCAATGGAAGCTCTGGGAAGGTTGTACAGGGGGCAAGCAATAAGCAATTCTTGCAGAGGGGTTGTGGGAGCCAATAAGGAGGTGAAAGAGAGTGAGGTGGGGGGTGTGACCTATTCTCAGACGAGTAGTATGAACGTTGTCGACATGAGAGAGGTGGCAACAGAGAATTAGTGCCCCTATCCCCGCACAAGGGAGAAGGAACTGATAATGATGATATTCAACAAAGTTTCTTTCCTCAACACCCATCAGTGTACTAGCAACAAGTTTGGGGATCCAATCTCAGCCAGGGAGCCATGCTGTGTTTTTGAAGAAACTTTTTCCCATTTGCTCCAGCTCACCCAGCTGTGAAATGAGTACCATTTTTGGTTGGGGAGTTAACCTGCAATACACTGGTGTCCCATCCAGGGGAGTCAAGTACTTTCATCCATTTAGCACCATGGAAACCTGGCATAAGGGAACAGGCGATTATTTAATCGCCGTGCATCGCCGATTTTTAAAGACCTGTTGTGTGTGAATATTCTATGCATAATACCCTGGTTACTACTACGTAACACTCTATAACCCCCAGTGTAAATGAGCCAAGTCCACAGGATGTCTGGCAGCAGCCCAGGATCGTTGGCCCGAACAAAGGAAGTATTTATACCGATCAATACCTGTTGAGCGAGTTGCATTTGTACCCGATACACTTGACGTATGATGTACACTTATGTTGTTAAATGTAACATAAAATTGCTGTTCCCGTCGAAGCAATAAAGTTTCAATAAAAAAGAAAACAAATTGTCTTTTCTACTTTACAACAGTTTTACAGATCATTGACAAGAAAAATATGATTATAATAAAAAATATATTTATAACAAAAACTCACGATGCATCAATGACTGTCTTTTGATAAAAATGTTATTTTATAACGTAACTATTTACTCCCATCGTGGTCAGGCTTCCACAACAGTTTCCTAACCCCCGTTCCAAAAGGCCTGCTATTTAATGCGTTGGTTCCTGGGAAACATTACGCAAACTCACAAAAGATAAGGTTTAACACACCCTGTTGTTGCCCCAGTTAATGGCCGCCAAGTTAATGTATAGCAAATTATTACCACACATCGCATCAGTATAAATTCTACTCTTTTAAAAATCATTAAAACTGTGTCAGAAAAACAACAAAATATCTCGCTCAATGATATGCCGCCTGCATCCCCCTTCACATGTTACTACTACTGGGTGGTTTATAACCTGGCGACAGGTTTCCTGGAACTCCTCGGCCACGCGGCGCTAAGTTGTTGAAAGACATACTGCGTGCCTGACACTTTTATGTAAACATTCAAAATGGAGGAAAGCCGTAAAAATTATTAAAAAAAGACAACAATACTAAAACCGGGAGGGGGAGTGGACATCTAACATTTTGTGAAGCAAGAAATATGAGGAAATTCACTGAGCACGGGAGAGGGATGATTGAAGCATCGCCTTATCTTCATTCGGGAAAACAAATGAAAATGGGGAGGGGGAAGGACAATATCATATACCAAGTATGTTTTCACAGTAAAAAGAATTACCCCCACAAATTCAATGTTTGATGATCAAATTTGCCGTTTGACACCTGGAACGGGGAGATCTTAACAAAGAATCATGGCACTGCCGCCCCCACCCCACCCCTATCCACCACTTCTTGCTATTCGTAATACTTCCATTTTTTTTGTGGAGAAATTTAAGAAAATTGGGGAGGGGACGATACGATTTACAAAATTATGTTTTCATAAAAGAGAGTGCCCCATCCCAAATTCAATAGTTAACGATCCCAGTTTGTCGCTTCAACTTGCAAACGAGCTAGGAGATCATAACAAACTTCTTGCTGTTGTTATACTTTAATTTTTGTGGGGAAATTAGAGAGGGGACGAGATAATCTACCAAATTACTGTATCTGTTCATAAAGGAGAATGCCCCCACCCTAAATTCGATAGCCTGATAATATTAAATTAAACATGTAGAAGGAATCACTCTGGAGTACCCCCCCAAATCGCTATTATTCGCTGTGATCCCCGGTCCCTTATCCATAACCACCAAACTCAAGTTTATGTCTTTAGACTTCAAATATTTGGAAGCCAACATGAAATTCGGGAGGGGGCATATACCTTTTTAAGTATTTCTCCCTAAATCTGAAAATCGTAAGTATTCCCCTTCAAATGTGCCAATCTTAATTAATTGGACCGCGCTAGGCCAAAGTCCAGACGCAGCTGGCGTCAATTTGTAAACAAATCTGTCAAAAGTGCTGGGAATGGGGCAGCGGCATTATTTAAGATTCTTTAGAAGTTTGCCGTGTTTTTGCGGTGTGTGTTTCATAGAGATTAATGTTAATGGAGTTTAATGTTCGTAAGTTTCGGGTAAGAATTATTAGATATCTGCTGGAAAAAAATACATTTTCGCACGATCTAATTTATGAAGAAATTATTTTGCACCTGTGCTTATCAAATAGTGGGAGCACACGTATGTTTCTCTTTACTTACACGTCGCAGATTTCGAACTTTCGAACAGACTTTGATGCATTTTTTTCAACATGGAGGTCTACACTGAGCAAAGAGTACTTGGTTCAGAATTGTATTTGTTCTCATTTTATTCATTTTTTTTCTATTTTCTTTCGTTTCACTTTTGCTGTACACGGAACTACATATTAACAAGTTTTTGACAACGTTTCTTAATATTTTGGTGGAAATATTTCACGAGTTAAAATTTTACTCGACTATTTGGAATACTATATATTTCGGAATAAAACATGGAATTCTCAGTAAGTTAAACTTGTTTATTTTTATTGCGCCGATCCTTTTTATTTCGCTTATCTTTTTAGTTTTAGTTGATGTCATTTTATTTAATTTTCATTTTATGATTTATTAAAAAAAAATGGCCGTCGCGGCCCGCCCGATAGTGCAGACACAAGTTGTGTTGCCACGGTTCCTTTTCAGGTTGTATGTTTTTGTTGAACTTATTGAAAATAAATAATGATCGTAAATCTCTGTGGTACGCTCTGCATTGTCATTACCAATGTATTGTGGGCTGATCTGTGTCCTTTAAAAAGACACGGGAAATAAAATATTTAATTTTGCTTAAAACGGCAAATTTGCATCAGTTCAAACGTATCTGAACTGAAGAAATTTGCAGATTCGGTACGTGTGCAGACGTTAACAGTAGACCGAGGACTTTCCTCGCTGAAAGAAATAAGAGTTGTGATTGGAAAAAACGCTCGTGATAGTATCTTTTTATTCAAGAATTAAATCGCAAGTTGCATAAAAACTAATACCACGTTTTGGCTTCGAGAACGGGTTTTTTTCTCGGCGCTCTACCGGCGGTTTACCGGCGTTTTATCGGCGACTTACCAGCGGTAAAATTACCGGCCAAATGTCAAACTGTTTGCATCAGTACTGTAGATCTTAATATGCTAGGTAAATTTTTTCATAATTTGAATTAGAATTCTACACTTGGGCGGAGATTTTTTTTTTTTTTTGCTTCAGCTGTTTTAATTTGTTAATTTTGACTTCAGCTGTGGAAAGAAAAAAAACACATTTATGTGCAGCATCATACATAAAGAGATGACATACAGCTAAATAATTATAAAAGTTACATACAGAAAATAAATTTAGGCTATTTTATATATTCGTCAATGTAGTTAAAAGCAAGCAAGATCAGTGAAAACTTTTCTATGCACGCTTGTAAAGCTGGTAAAGCTGACACGATCGATACGTGGCCAGTCCAAAGTACAGCTTCTATTGTTATTGTAAGGAGCTTATTTCTGGTGTGTGCACTGGAGAGAATATAACTGTTTTGGCTGTGATCGTTACTCTCGGGATTTGGGCATTGATGTGTGACCATTAAAGCCTTAGTAACAGGTCATTAACTTGTTCAGAAAAAAAAATCGGCGATGCACGGCGATTAAATAATCGCCTCTTCCCTAAGCCCTTGAGGTTTGATGGATTTAACTTAAATATGTATGTAACTGTAAACACCATCAAAATAAAATAAAAGTCATCAATATTATCTCATCACTTCCGAATACAAACTGCTGGAAAAAATTACATTGTCCTTTCCCTCAAAGAGATTTCAACTTGTGTTTATACCCATGCAGGGTCACCTTTCTGGATGACCATATGTAGGGTCACCTTTCTGGATAACCCTATGCAGGGTCACCTTTCTGGATGACCCTATGTAGGGTCACCTTTCTGGATGACCCTATGTAGGGTCACCTTTCTGGATGACCCAATGCAAGGTCACCTTTCTGGATGAACCCATGTAGGGTCCCCTTTCTGGATGACCCAATGCAAGGTCACCTTTCTGGATGACCCCATGCAGGGTCACCTTTCTGGATGACCCTACGCATTGTCACCTTTCTAGATGACCCTGACAGTGTCTTTCTATAAATACTTTTAAATTGCAAGAAATAGCCAATTCTTTTCCTGAGATCGATATTGTTTAAAGGTCGGTCTATGGACAGGTACAAAGTTTCTTTTCAACCTCCGAAACGAGCATTAAATTCTGAGTTTAATAGTTTTGATTTTTGAAAATAGCATGTGTAGTTTTCAAGCTAGGAGTAATCAAAAATTTGAAAAAAATGTTAATATATTAAAAAAATGTGATGTATGAACAGGAAAACACATCAAAATACTTTTAATTTCTTTATAATTCTTCCTTTAATTTAAGCCCATGAAAATGTTCAAAATGCCTTCTGAGCTTGAGGTTGGTTGGGGGTATAGGAAAGAATAAATCCTCTTCATACATTACAAGAGTAACACAAAAAAATTGCATATTTGCACAACAATCATCAAAAAGCTGTACAAATTTTAACCAATTTTGATGCTTTCTTCATGTTTTTTAGTGGATTTTAAATCGAATTAGCTGATGTTGCCTCGATTTAGCTGATGTTGCCTCTACCCGCCATATACCCTTCCAAAGGAAACAGTAAAATCATCAAGAAGTTCCGTCGCCCCTGCTATTAGGTACAGAGTAACTACAACCTCACTATCTAGAAGGTAAGATGTTTTGTTTATCTTTAATGTAAGTAAAACAACCACACCATTGTTCTATAGAACAATGAAAGTTAATCAGGAAAGAGAATTGTCTTCTTTGATATAACATTTACATGCATGACCATTTCAATAATTGATGCAAGTATTACCTTTGATAAGCACGACGTCCATCGTGATGCAACCTCTTCTATCAGTGGGGTCTTCAGGTTGCGGGAATCTATTTTCATCTGGGGACTTGGTTCTCTTCCTGTGGTGCAACAAGACAAAACATCGCATAGAAAACATTCACCAACCAACATCACCACATTAATGTAAAAATGAAATGACTAGGCTAGTAAAATGAAATGACTAGGCTAGTAAAATGAAATGACTAGGCTAGTAAAATGAAATGACTAGGCTAGTAAAATGAAATGACTAGGCTGGTAAAATAAAGGTTGGAGAAAGCCACAAAATTTTAAAATCATAGTTCTCAAAAACTTCATATAAAGAAATAATAAAATTGTGAAAATGAATACATCCTAACTTTTCCCATTTTGTCATTATACAATTACAACTTGACAAACTTGTAGTTGGTAAATGTAGATCTGCTTGAAATTTACCTTCTATAAAATCAAAAATTAAACAAATAAACATGCAAACTTCAGCTCTGTTAAAAAAAATAAAAAAATCCTTATGACGTTCATTATAAGAAAATGGGTGAGCATACAAAAGACACTAAGTGCCAGAAGATTTGTGCAAATGGAGAAGACTCACTTTCTTGGTGGTGGCACCAGGCCTACCTCATACTGAGGGGAGGAGCTTGGTGATGTCTTGCAAATAGCAGTGAGTGTCACAATTCCCTTTTTTATCAACTGTAAGAAAAATGTTGGATTATTATCAATTTATAAGCCAGTGTTTATCATCATGTTGCAATCATACATAGCCAAGAATTTGAATCATCATGTTGCAGCCAAGAGTTTGAAATCATCACGTTGCAACCAAGAGTTTGAAATCATCACGTTGCAGCCAACAGTTTGAAATCATCACGTTGCAGCCAAGAGTTTGAAATCATCACATTGCAGCCAAGAGCTTGAAATCATCACGATGTAGCCAACAGTTTGAAATCATCACACTGCAGCCAACAGTTTGAAATCATCACGATGTAGCCAACAGTTTGAAATCATCAAGATGTAGCCAACAGTTTGAAATCATCACGATGTAGCCAACAGTTTGAAATCATCACGATGTAGCCAACAGTTTGAAATCATCACGATGTAGCCAACAGTTTGAAATCATCACGATGTAGCCAACAGTTTGAAATCATCACGTTGTAGCCAACAGTTTGAAATCATCACGATGTAGCCAACAGTTTGAAATCATCACACTGCAGCCAACAGTTTGAAATCATCAAGATGTGGCCAACAGTTTGAAATCATCACACTGCAGCCAACAGTTTGAAATCATCAAGATGTAGCCAACAGTTTGAAATCATCACGATGTAGCCAACAGTTTGAAATCATCACGATGTAGCCAACAGTTTGAAATCATCACGTTGTAGCCAATAGTTTGAAATCATCACGATGTAGCCAACAGTTTGAAATCATCACGCCCAATAGTTTGAAATCATCACGATGTAGCCAACAGTTTGAAATCATCACGCATGTAGCCAACAGTTTGAAATCATCACGATGTAGCCAACAGTTTGAAATCATCAAGATGTAGCCAACAGTTTGAAATCATCACGATGTAGCCAAAATCAGTTTTTGAAATCATCAAGATGTAGCCAACAGTTTGAAATCATCACGATGTAGCCAACAGTTTGAAATCATCACGTTGTAGCCAACAGTTTGAAATCATCACGATGTAGCCAACAGTTTGAAATCATCAAGATGTAGCCAACAGTTTGAAATCATCACGATCAGCCAACAGTTTGAAATCACGCATCACGATGCAGCCAACAGTTGCAGCCAACAGTTTGAAATCATCACACTGCAGCCAAGAGTTTGAAATCATCATGCCAACAATTTGAAATCATCACGCAGCAAAATTAAAATCATCAAAATTTGAAATCATCATGTTGCAACCAACACTTTAAAATTATCTTGCAAAGCTTGTAATGTAAGGGACAGTCTCTCTGATATCATATTCGCTGATAAATCATTTTAGATTACAAACAAATAAAATCTATATTTTGAATCATCATTGCACTTGAGCACACACAGAGGTTACACATATGATGTGCAATGAACCGACTGGCAACTCTTTAAAGGTTTATGGACACATCAAGATATTTCATGCAGATGAAGGAGCATTAAATTCTGAGCAGATAAGTCTTTCAGTTGTTGAAATAGCATTTATAGTTTTAACATTCTGACAAATTAAATTTCGAAGAATTTTTTAGCATGTGAAAAGTTATGATGCATCGACAAGAACACAGCGAGCTCGAATCGTTATGTAATCCTTTATATTTCTCTCCCAAAGTTCAGGCACCACAGATGATCGCATTGCATTTACTGCTAAATATGGGTCAAGGCTATTATAGCATAATTTCATTTCCTATGCATTGTAGCTAACTGCGTCCTCTCATACAATTTTGGGAAAGGATTAAAAAACAATAAGTTAACATAAGCAATAGCCAATAGTGTTCTTGTGATTTCAAAAGTAATTTATGTTAATTTAGTTTCAAAATTTCAAAATGATGTAAAATGGTCAATTTCTATCCAATTTTGAGGGGACTCTTTTGCTATTTTTTAGTATATTTCAAGCCATGTTGTTGCTACTTGTCCATATACCGTTAACATCATGTTCCAGTTTTGCAGCTTCTTTTTATGTCCTATCTGTAAAGAGCTGGAATGCCACAAAAAAAAAAAATCTTAAACAGACCAACAATTTAAGTCTGGCAAATTCTGGAAATTACTTACTTACATAATTTCATCCTTATTTTCTAGGCATTGAAAGCTCACAAAATAAACATTTATACCATGTCTGTACTTTTAATTCTGTACTTTTATATTAAATTCAGTCACTTTTTAAATGCAAATGATTCAAATCTATTCTATGTGACCAGACCTGTAATTTCCTATTACTTCCATTTCTGTTTCCATAATTACTAGTGACTTCCTGTATGTACCTGCATGTAAGATCATGAATTTACTCGCACGTAAACATGAAATGAAAGCATTAATTAAGTGTAACTTTGAGCTGTCTTTTCATGAAGTTCATTTTGGTTATATTATCGGTCCAAAGCACCCTGTAAATTTGATGAATTTTCTTGCAAAGAATTATACAAAGTTGCATAATGAAAGAAATTATTCCAAGTGCGCGTATATTTTATAAGAAATCTTTTTTTATTTTGAGATAGAATTCTATATTTGAGATTAAAACAACAAGAGTAAAAGTCACTTTCAGAATTTCTTTAATCTGTAATTAATTCTTAATCATTCACTTATTGTACTTCACAAAAAAATGAACTCACATATTGCGACATTTTATATCAATAATATGGAGGTACTTAAAATCCAGAATATCAGCAATCAATATCAGCTGATCATTGGTAATATCAGCTGATCATCGGTAATATCAGCTGATCATTGGTAATATCAGCTGATCATTGGTAATATCAGCTGATCATCGGTAATATCAGCTGATCATCGGTAATATCAGCTGATCATCGGTAATATCAGCTGATCATCGGTAATATCAGCTGATCATCGGTAATGTCAGCTGATCATCGGTAATGTCAGCTGATCAGCGGTAATGTCAGCTGATCAGCGGTAATGTCAGCTGATCATCGGTAATATCAGCTGATCATCGGTAATATCAGCTGATCATCGATAATATCAGCTGATCATCGGTAATATCAGCTGATCATCGGTAATATCAGCTGATCATCGGTAATATCAGCTGATCATCGGTAATATCAGCTGATCATTGGTAATATCACCTGATCATCGGTAATATCACCCGATCATCAGTAATAAGACACGAATTATAAAGGCTTTGTTTTTGTGCATTGGAATGGTACCTGGTGAATCATATATGCCTTTTGCTATGTCTTATACATAGCTTATGTAAAATGAATATCTTTTGTAGTTCAATATGCAAACCATCTCAACCTTTGAAATTATATTATACGTATTAATCATTTTTTATTATACTGTCTCTGTTAGAGCTTGAAAGATTTTTAAATATAACTGGAGTAAAAAGAAAAAAGCATTTACTTTAATAACAAAAGAATCTTCTAGGCTGGATTTTTAGGTTGTTGATTTGTGAGTAACGAACCAAAACTTGTGAGCGTTTAACAAATAAGCTTTGTTCGTCAAATGTACTAAATATTCATAGAAGTACTGGAACCATTCTTAAGGTTGGGAATCCGGGTATCAATGACAAAAAAATAAAAGTTCACCTGCGGCAATCAGCTGTAATGGGAAAGAAACCTGTACTTGCATACATTTTCAGTTAAATAAATCAATTAGCTCTGCAAAAATGTAGAATTTAGCTGATTTTGATGGGTTTTTTGTTTTTTTCCATTGAAAAGTTTGATACTGAAGATTTCTGTGTTGCTTGCTGCTGGAGTGAAAAGAGCAGGTGTTCAAATCTTAATTTTATTTGATATTTATCCGGAATTTACCACCAGAATAGCGAACCGTCCTATCGAAAGGGAAAACAAACCTAGCTTTAGTGCATTTGCCTTCTGACAAATCGCTTGCGTGGTAAAAACTGTTAAATGTAGCTCATTTTCAAGTTGTAAATGCCAAATCTTTGAGGCGAGCAACTGCTGAATACTTGTTCTGTTGATTAGTTCAAATTTACGATACTAAGTGTCCATATATTTTAGATTTTTTTTTGAACATAATTTTTGTATGCACTCCCCTTTACCAAGTCTGTGCTGATGTGCGAAGTCCAAGATAACATCATGCCAACCTTGAGAATACACTATCATGCAAATTTTATGCAAATTTGTGATGTGAAAATAAGTCGAAAACCAATTTTTAATCCTCTTTCAAATTGGTTTGAAGAACAACTGATCTGACAAAGAGATTTTGAGGTTTTAACTAAAATATCTGACAGGAAAAGACTGGAAATTTTAAGAATTACAATATGTGTCAGCCTGACATCATCATGACATCATGACTGTAGTATAGGTTTTAAGTATCTTACGGGAGTGAGATTGACTTACCTTGATCTTTGCAAGGGCTTGCTTGTGAGTCAAACCTTGTAGAGATTCTCCATTCACTGCAAGGATCTCATCTCCTGTGGATGATATCAAACGACATTGTGTTTTGTTGAATATCTAGGCATGGTAATTCAAGAAGCAGTAAGATGAAATTTGGATATAGTTTTGAAGTTACTTGTCAACATTGTTAATTACTTAGACAAGGCGAAATGTGAACTAACCTTCTTTTAGTCGTCCATCAATTGAGGCTGTGCCACCAGGAAAAATGTTCTTCACATAAAT
>JAIGNY010002361.1:72500-220000 GCA_020152595.1 Chiridota heheva | reverse complement strand
ACAACCATAGGAACTTTTGGTGTGTACTTGTAGTTAGTTAATTGTAGTTTCTCCTGGGCTGGGGTGGCTCTAAAACGCCTCCTTTGTGTTCACAATTTTTGCTTGGGTGCCCCCTGACTGTTGTCGGGTTTGTTTTGCGTGTGGCCTTTGCCCCCTCCTTGTTCCATGCTCGTTCCTCGTTCATTTGTGCTTGCATCTTTTTGTTTTTGACTTGTAGCACGGCCTGTAGCTGTGGAACCCAGTTGGTAAACTACAACAGTTTCGATTTGATACTACAACCATAATTTCAATGTTATTAATTGAAGCCCCCGGTAAAGTGAGAATTAAATGTACAAACCATGTATGTTATGCTGCATTTGTAACTTCTGATAGTCACCGCTGAATAACAGTAATCAGTACCAACCAGTAACATGAATATTGAATACTATGCAGCTTTATACTGTACCCTTACAGTGTATTTTGCATTGGTAGTGTTCTAACATTTCCAATGAAATGTACATTTCCAAAGCACTGTGCATTTCCAATACGCAATACACTTTCAATGTACTGTACCTATATAATGGCATGACAACATAGATTAAAATATATATAGGCAGATAAATTGAAGCAAAATAAATCATCATGGGGACGTAATGGGCATCAGAGAATGGTACAAAGCCCTCCCCACTATGATGAAAGGAGTTATGTTACTTCTGTTTACCCACCTGTACACCTTTAGGCTTTGGGGGCAAACCAGGCTTCTTCGCATCTTGTACATGTAGTGAATTACTGAAAGAAAGAAATAAATGACACATAATCAAAATTTACAAATCAAACGTACATTTTTAAATTTCTCGCCAAAGAAATTTGTCACAATTTTGCACTGCACTGAGTGCAAAGAATTACTGCAATAAGTTTTTACTCAGCAATTTGCAAGTCGATCACAGTAGTCCTGCTTCATTAATTTATGGGTTCAATTGCCATAAAACCTGACCAATCCTACATAATTTCTACAAAGTCAAAAATACTTATTTATTAAGTCTGAACTGACGCTATATAGTTAAAATAAATCTATCTGAACCATTATGCCCATGGGGCCGGTGCTTATCTCCTGTTTCCTTGGCGTAAGCAGATGAGCACACATGACTCCCCCTGGACAGTACGCCAGTGCACCGCAGGTCAACACCCCAGCAGCACTCATTTTACAGCTGAGTGAACTGGCGCAAGTAGAGTAAAGTGTCTTGCTTAAGCACACAATGCAGCGCTCGCGGCAGGGTATCTGTCTCATACGAGCATGATTCCTTAACCACCTAGCCACTAAGCCTCATGAAGTGATACTATACTTGTGAATAAAAAGTTTAAAAAAGAAAACATGAAATCATTGAAGACATAATTGGTCTGGCCTGCAACACACATTTTCCACAACAATCCAAAAGTATCAAATTCTTGTTTAAAGGAAACAAAAACTTTCAGACAGAAATTCATATCTTTTATTTCCCTTAATGAAACAAAATGTGTCTGGATGTCCTGTACGTCAAAAATGGAATCGGCCACATCAAATCCCTGTTCAGGTATGGCTCAGGTTTCTGCAAATTTAAATGTTTGTGATGAACTTGCTTCAAGTTAGACAGTTTTAGCCAGCCTTCAACAAGCATTTTGAGATACGTAGATATACTGTACGTTAGTGTTGATAATAAGCATTATCATATAATAAAGTTTGTCGTAGAATTCTTCAAAGGCACCAAGCATAAATTCTTATTTTCTATTGCATTTCAACTAATTGTGTAAATTTTCTACCATATGGTCCGAAAATTAAATCTTAAACTCATTAAGTGAGTTGGTGTATTGTTATAAACGCACTCTATGGAAGGCATCCGCAACTCAAAATGGTTTCCTTGAAAACGATGGCATTTCTTTTCAATCAAAGTTGTTTCCTCATTTGAACCTTTTAGATGTTTAAGTTGTCTTGATATTCCTAGTGCCTGACATTTTATCTGTTTTGAGTTGAGAGTAAAATGCAGACCTGGGGAGTAGAAATTGGTCATTAATTTTACATTTTTCGTCTTTGAATATTGAAGTAAAGCCATAATTTCCCAATGTTTATTGCATTAAGAAAACATACCGAAATTTAAAACCTCAGGGGATTTTGACAAAATTGATCGTTATGCAGATTACCAAATTACTAAGCGTTCCGCCCCTCTTCCTTGGCATCTAACATGAAGAACAACCTCTCATTTGTGAGGACTACAATCAAATGTTTAAAGAAAGTTTTAGAAAGAAAATATTATTTGTTTTGTCTTGTAAGTAGCCTTGTTATGCATGTACACATAATTAATAGTTAAGTCTGTTTTGATAAGTGGATCATTCCACATGAAATCAACCAGTGAAAAAATGAGTTTGACACCACCAATCTCAGATTTTGCTCAAATTAGGTGTGAAGGTACAAACTATCAAGGGAAGATTCCATGCCAAATGTTACTGCAAGATATTATTTGTTTCCTGAGATGTCGGCCTTTAAAATTTGCCAAAATTAGGCACAAAATGTTAAAATGGCGGCCATTTTGAATATCTCCAAAGTAAAGACGTATAATAAATTTCTCTTAAATTTACTCACAGACATGCTACAGACTTGAAATTTGGTATGCAAGTATTTTAACCATGCAGAATCCAATAAATAAGTCCAATTTCCCAAAAGGGCAGTCTAAAACAGGTTAAATAGCAAATACAGTTACATCAAAAAAACATTTGTGGAAATTATTTGATTTCCGACAACCAAAAAGCAAGACAAACATTTTCAAGGAGGTACATATAATACAAGGCTCAAATTTGGCATATTGATAGAGCACATAATGATGTATATTAGGCCCAGAAATGGTGATGGTTATCTTTTCCTACTCGGAGATACCTTTGGTTTCGTCTGTTAAGGTTTAACTGCACTGTGGCAGTCAGAGTCAAATGTGCCAACAAATAATTAAGGTGCGACTGGGAGATACAACCATTTAAATTTAAAGTAAAATTTTGAATTCTCACATCATGGGTCATTCCATAATAAAAAGGACTGGAAGTTTGGACAATTGTCAACTCATCATCGCTAATTCTCTCCACATTTTGTCAGATTGCAAGCTAAGCAACTCTAATGTGATTTTGCCAAATTTGACACTGATAGCATTAGTACATTTGAAAACTGGTTACTCAAAGACCATGGGTCAAAAACACATCTAAATTACCATGTTTGGTTTTTTTTGAGGTACTGTATCATATCTCTTGAGTTCTATTGTTTAAAACCTTGTACCTTCTGAATCCAGAAGAAAATTAATCAATTATTACTTTTGGAAAATTATGCCTGTGGGATAAATTTTGGGGATACAATCAATATCGAAGGAAGTGTGAGTCATACCGTTTTTGCAAAATTTAATAGAAATTACTTAATCAAAATAAATAGAAGTATCTGTATGTGATATTCCTCAGCCTTTTCAATGATGTACTCACAAAAACTAGCTTGACCATATTGATATTTTATTACTATTATTATTATTTTTTTTTTTTTTTTTTTTTGGGGGGAGAAGGTGCAGTATCTCCCACCCCCTAAAAACTGGGTAGTGACCCCATATCTCAAAACTACCCCATTTGATTTTGTTTTGGTTTAATTTACTGGTAGATATTTAATTGTACATGACATAGCTAACAGCATTTCCTCTACATCAGAAGTTTTTATAAAATTCCCATTTTTGGGATAAAATATTTTCAAGAAATATCCATACCAGGGGCCTGTAATTGGAGTTATGTGTACTCCATAGTGCATATCACAGGGGAAGATGCTTATTTGCACTTTACTATTTGGTACAAATGTAATTTTGATAATCTTAAAACCTCAAGAAACTGCAACAAAATCATATTTTCCCCAATTTCTACATGGCAAGGTGCCTATTTGAGGATGGAATATTTAAAAGAAAATCCCTACCAGAGTCAAGGTATTAATAGTACATATGCTTCCTATATCATGTTATATGCCTACAAAACAATACTTATTTGTACAAACTGAAATAAAGATACAATTAGTTTGATTACCTCAAAACCCCTAAACATGTTATATTTACCATTTCCATGCATGATATGCCATTTTGGAAGTCAATTCTTTCAAAGAAATACTAACACCAGGGGCCTACCATTTGTTATTTGAATACTCCCTAATACATATCAAAGGTTATAATGATTTTTTGTAAGTACTACAACATACAGAAAAAAGGCAATTTAGGTGTCAGAAAACATCAAAAAACACAAAATATGTTTACTTTTCCAATTTTCGCATGCCGAGGTGGCTTCTGAAGATGTTTAAAATTAATTTTATAATAACATTTTTACCAGAGCTTTGAAATTGATGGAATATGTTACTGAAATCATATTATTACACAGAATACTTATTTGTACTACAACGATAACACAGATAAAATTATTTTGGTTTATTATCTAAAAATTCCAATTAGGTTATATTTTCCATATCCGTGCATGATACACCATTTTGGGATATCAATTTTTTAGAGAATTATTCATATACCAGGAGCCTAAAATTTAAGATTTGAATACAAATGGCATTCAACTATACATGCTTGATACACAGCTATTACAAGAAGCATTATGCCCTATTTACATTATCTGACAGAGCTTCCATGCCATTGTCTAAATGATGTAAAATGTGAGAATATGTATTACATCTGAAATCCCTATAGCTCCCAGTAGGAAAAAAAACCCATCACCATTTTGTTGCCCTAATATACATCATTAGGTACTCTATCAATATGCCAAATTTGAGCCTTATACTATGTGTCCCTCCTTGAAAATTATTTCCATATGTTTTGGTTGTCAGAAACCAAACATTTTCCACAAATTTTTCTTTGATCTCAACATATTTGTTGTTTAACCTGTTTTAGACTGCTCTATTGGGAAATTAGCCATTACAATTGGATTCTACATGGTTTAAAATACTTCCATTCAAATTTCAAGTCTGTAGCATGTCTATAACTTAAGAGAAAATTAATGCCTTTAATTTTGGAAATAATGAAAATGGCCACAATTTCGGGCACAATTTTGGCAAATTTTAAAGGCCGATATATCAGGAACTGTTTAATATCTTGAGCTAAAATTTGGCGTGGTTTCTTATCTTCAAATTATTACACTTCACACCAAATTTGGGGGGAAAATCTGAGAGGATGGGTGTCGGACCTCTGTTGCCATGTCACATGATTGTAGAAACACATACCCCATATCTATGCTGCTACTCAACCATCCTCCGTGGAAAGCATTCTTCAAATAGTATCAAAAGTTTAGGGTTCAAGTTCTCTACCTATTCGAAATGTCTTTAATTTTCACCATGTTACAGAAAAAAATGTAGCTGCAGAATCCACTGGAATATATTAACTTTACGACACATTCATTCCAAACAATTTGATAAATTATGCAAGCAGAATCAATGAGCACCTGAGAATCCACTATACTTGAAGCTGATCTTTGCAAACATTTCCAGTGGCTATAACATGTTAGCAGTTTAGAGTATAACACGTTCGCAGTAAGGGTTATAACATGTTAGCAGTGAGGGATATAACATGTTAGCAGTGAGGGATATAACATGTTAGCAGTAAAGTGCTTTCAAAGTAAAGAGCTTAAAATCCTTCATGTGAAATCAAACTTGACAGTAGAATTCACTGTCAATTAAATTTCTCATAAATGCAAGATGTTCACGTTTTTGCTCTCCATTCGAGTTTGATTTTGCTAGCAGGATGAAATAAGATTCATAATCACTTAAACAGTGAATATTCATTACAATAAAGACATTTTACATGACCTGAAGGGTAGTGAGATTGATACACAAGATACATCAGTGGTTTGACAGTCAGAAACTCATATAAAAAGAAGTGGGTTAAACTAAACAGCAATAGTCCTGCATTGGATAACATTTACATCACATGTGGCAATATTTCTAAAAATAGTTTTTACAGAATAACATTGAAAACTGAAAATAAAAGAGTAACAAGACAAATCTGACGGTATTTTCATCTTCAGGTTTCTAACTCAAATACATTTCCAGTGGGTGCTACACCATTAATCCACATCCATGACAGGACATCGAAGAAATCCAACAGATGCAATATTATATTCCAATAGAGGGACTTCATAACACACTTCACACAAAAATTCTTTTGAAAGATTCACATGAAAGTCAGTTCTAAGAAATAAACTGTCCGTAACAATGTATGTATTGTGATGAAGATATCTTGCTGAAACTTTCACGACTTGTCACGGCTTAATAGTTCAAAAGATTCAGAACAAAAAGAAATGCAGTACAGCTACTCTTGAAATAGCCAGAAAAAGGATCCACATAATTCCATGAACATCAACATGTACCTAACACTCGTCCCTTTCACTGACTAAACTCAGTTTCAAAACAGATATCTAAGACAGGAACCCTTTAATTTATAAGACAAACATCACATCCATGTATCGCCACAAACCGTCAGATGGAATTTTATATGACGCATGACATCAATACTCTCTCATCATATACTGTATCCTTTAAAATCTTTGTTTCCAATTCTACTTGGGATGACCAATTATCAAAAGACCAGTTAATTGTTTAGCAGCAAATTTGATTCTTTTGTCCCAAACCAAATTTTTGCCATGAAATTTTGACTTCAAAGTACAGTTAGTGATACACATAGTACTGTATTGCTAAAAGCCTTTATTGAGTCACGTACAATGACAGTTATATTCTGCAATTTCTATAGGGACCTCAGAGACATTATTCTAGGATTGAGCAGGAAATTTCTAGTGAAAGACTGTTCAAAGAAACAGGAAAGAATTTCTTGAATCATGAAGACAGCGAAAAGAGGCAAGGGTGGACGTGTTTCCTGTTTGGTGTTAGCTGACGCCTGGGAGTACCCCATTCTTAGAGGTATAGCCAAGATACAATTAGTTTGTGAGATTAATTTGTACAGGTAAGGCCTTAAAAAAGTTGTTGTGGAAAATTGCTAGGAAGGACGGGAAGAATCCCCCCCTCCTCCTCCCTCCACCAGATCACTGAAGTGGAATCTTTTCGCTTGCGATCAAAACACACGAACCATGGACATCATTTCTCTGCGATTGAAATCTAATCAAAAGCTGCACGTTGAACAGCTCAAAGCACATGGAGAAGACGAGAGACAGCAATCACACGATCGAACAAATTGTACCACATGGCTAATGTTTGCCAAAATAGTTCCTCCCTATACACAGTATCTCTATACATGTAGGGTAATATGTAATACGGCAATGCAAAAGTGGCTGCCATGCCAATTTGTAGGTATTTAAACAAAGCATAGGTCTTTTTGAAAGAAAGAAAAAAAGGCCTTTTGAGGCCTAATGTTAGCATTTATTATGTGTGAGAAAGAGAAACAGACATGTTTCTGCATCTTTATTGATTTAGAGCAGTGTTTCCTCTCATACTTACTCTCACACACTTATAATCATCTCCGGCAAAAAAAGTTGGAGAGAGGTTATGTTTTCGCCTGCATTTGTTTGTCTGTTTCCCATCAAGATATCTCAAGAAGTGATGATTGGTTTTGGATTAAATTTTGTGCAATGTGTTTACTGCTTAAGAAAGAGGTGATAAAATTTGAGACATTGGAACAACTAGGGGAAGGGCACAATTGGAGGGTTGGGGCAGGGATGTTCTTAATGAGATCTATTAAGACTTCTAGTTCAAACTTTCCAATGGAATGTGCTGAACAATAAAATCATGCCCTGAAAGAATTACCAAACAATACATTTTCTGGACTCTAAAGAAAATCAAATCTAGTGGTTTGGTATCAAAGAAAATCAAACAATTGCTTTTGGCAAGAATGGAATGTGAATCTTGTCTGAAATGGCTTGAATAAAACTGAAAACAATGAAATCAATGATCAGTGGGTAGATCCTTAAGTGTTTAGAATGCATTAATGGCAATACAGATCAACAGTGAGAAAGAGATTGTTTGGGGATAGAACTTGGTGGGCCTAGGATTTTTAAGAAACATGTAGATTATATTAAGGATAGGGAATGAACAGGGGCAGAGGTATGCGCTCTACAGAGTGCTAAAATTCTAGTTAAATACATGCTTTCATGACATGAACAGGAGCAGACGGAAAAATACCAACTGCTATTTGCTAGCTATGATAACAGTGGTAGTGGTAGTGTGAGTGGGTGTGTGTGTGGGACTATGTAGGATGGGTTAATGCAATCAACAGCACATTTAAATCTCAGATGTCTAAATGTTTGTTGCACCCAGTGATGAGCCAATTTTGTTCTTCTTTCATCTCTGTACCTTCCATAAACATGTGTTTAAAAATCATTCCTGTGGTCAGTTAGTCAGTGATGTTTTCTATATGATAGAGGACAATCACAGAAATAGAATACTTTGATAGCATGTTTTCAATGAGGAAATTTTTTCCCTCAAATTTCAACAATACCACCAGGTATTTAAGACTCAGACCCCTATTTTCGCATTTTCAGAAGGGTGCTCCACATTGCTTCCACCCTGCCCATTTTCACTAAGCACTCTACATTTTGATCACAAAAACCTGCCAATTACAGCTCCCCAAAATAAATACAATGCAGGGACACTACTTGTTGTATTGATACTCTCTTATTTACATTTCAAGTGCGTTGGTGCAGTTTGATCCTGAAAGAAACTGCCTGAGGGGTGCTGTGCTTATTGAGTGTAAAAATAACACCATATCTCTAAAAATATAAAAAATTGCACCTTTTTTACCTATAACTTTAAACTTACAATGATTTACACCTGACAAAATACAATCTTTAGAATTGAAGATGACATCTTGTATGAGCCAAATTTTCAAGACCAGAGGTGTTAAAACAAGAAAGTTTAAACAATTTAAAGGCCAAAAAGTGAATTTCCTGTACGATTTTATAACCTCAACACAACACTCTAGTGTTGGTTGAGCTAAAAATACTGTTCCGATCAAATTTTGCTGATCCAATTGTAAATCTTCGAGTTATATATTAGACAATATTAAGAATAAATCTTGGGCAAATCATGTACTGTGATTGATCTACAGTAGATAGTTATGGTTACTTACGATAACATCACATAACACTAGGCTGCACATGTCAAAACCATTTAACTTGCAACATTGTAGTATGTACAGTATCGTATGTATGAGGATTAAATATGTAAAGAGATCCATGCATGCGTAAGTAAATACACAATGTAAATACAATATGCATGGAAAGGGTATGTGACATTAGTAAAGGCACTGCTTACAAATTTGGCCTGCAATTTTGAAGCAACAATTTAACCACATCATTTCACAAGATTAACTTTGCATCATAACATTGAGGTATGAATAGGTCTATGCTCAATAGTTTATTTCACCTTTCCCCAGCAGCAAAGACAAACAATGCCAGCATTGATTACAGTTACTACTTATATTACAAAGGATTGCCATTATATTTAGATGTGTGTCACTAAAAACACCATGTAACACCCGGTGGGAGTAGTTGTTATCCTAAAGGAGCCTTGGAGAGGTGAAACTGTATACAGTTTTGTGGTTTAGGAAACAAAGAAATATATCACTTTTACTCCAAATGGCCCTGCTCCATTTGAGGGCCGGTTGAGATGTTCCTGGTTTTAGGCAGAGCCATTTCTAAAAGAAAAGTATGGTACACTTGCAAGCAGTCATTGTGTCGGCAATTGCGGACAATGAAAAGCGTTTTCATATTAAAACAGTATCTTAATGAGGGATTTTTCTTTTAGAACAAACCAAAAACAATATGTTGATGCTGTATGCTTGAGAAAAACACTGTTCTATGGAACATTGCAAATGTATTTGACAACATACACTGTTCCTGCTTAAAAAGGGAAAATTTCAACCCCTGAGAGGCAAAGACCTTAAAAAAATTGAAATATATTCTTTGATATGACACATTTCACAGCATCGTCACATCCACCAGCTTCCTGTGCTTGCCGCCAGTCCCTGAGTCTAGAAAATTACTACTTCCTGAAAAAAGGACTTGTGAAGTTTTGTGGAAATACCTCCATTTCCTCTTTTGTGTATTACTGAAATGCAGAAACCTGTATTAACAGAATCGTACATCTTACTCTCTGACCTTTGCATGATAATGAATTGCCTAGTTTGCGACATAACAAGTATGACTCACAAAAATGGTGCATATGATGATTCTGAAGCCTTAACTGAGGCTGAGCAAGACCTGCTTACATTGATACAACTTAATGGTAAGCAAGACCTGCTTACATTGATACAGCTCAATGGTAAGCAAGACCTGCTTACATTGATACAACTCAATGGAGTTGTATTATTTCTTTATGGAAAATGTTTTTGACATCAGGCAATCAAAAAGTGATGTTAACCTTACTATACCAGCACTTTTTGAAAACGCGCTCGGGAGGCAGAGTCAAAGATGGGGCACCCAAAACAGCGATGATATCGCCGCGTGGTAAAGTAGGGGTTAAAGACAGGCTGATTATTGAAGGGTCCTCTTGTCTCCCAAGCAGCAGAGTCACGCTCGTTCCACTTTGGTGACCTGCTGGGAGTCCACCGGGATCATGCTGCATATATTTTTGAGTTGGCACACTTGGTCACGAGCTAATTAACCCTTACTTTACCAGCACTTTCTTGAAAACGCGCTCGGGAGGCGGAGTCAAAGATGGGGCACCCAAAACGGCGAAAATATTGCCGTATCGTAGAGTAAGGGTTAAAGGTGCATGGCCCTATAGAGGCATCATTAGCTCAATTTTCTTTATAATCAATTAAAAACTATCATAGTACAAAAACATTTCTTGGTCACAATTTGCTGCTAAATGTTGTTATAACCTAGCTGTTGCATCAGTACAGATTTTACTCAGGTCAAAGACACAGAGGTTACCCTATGTTTTTATAAGGGGTGTTCTGGGTTGTAAGCTAGCTATGCATCAGTCCAGATTTTACTAGAGTCAAAGAGTTACTATATGTTTCTCTGAAGGAGTGCTGGGTTGCAACTAAGCCTTGCTTCAGTACCGATTTTACTAGTCAAAGAGGTTACCCTATGTTTTTCTGAAGGGGTTAGAGTCAAAGAGAAAGAGGTTTCCTTATGTTTCTCTGAGGGGTGCTGGGCTGTAACCAAGCCATGCTTCAGTACAGATTTTACTACAGTCAAAGAGGCTAACAGATTTTACTAATCAGTACAGATTTTAATAGAGTCAAAGAGGCTAACCCATGATTTTCTGAGGGAGTGTTGGGTTGTAACCAAGCCATGCTTCAGTACAGATTTTAATAGAGTCAAAGAGGTTATCCTATGCTTCTCTGAGGGCTAGAGTACAACTTTGACTTAAATCAAAGAAAAGGGTTAGAAAAGAGATTTTCTTATGTTTCTCTGAGGGGGTTTTGGGCTGCAACCAAGCCTACTTTAGTACAGATTTTAATAGAGTCAAAAAACAAAGAGGTTACCCTATGTTTCCCAGCAAAATTCAAAACAAAGAGGTTACCCTTTGTGTCCCTGGGGGTGCTGGGCTGCAACCTAGCCGTGCGTCAGTACAAACTTTACTAGATCCAAAAAAAAAAGAGGTTACCCTATGTTTCTCTGAGGGGTGTTGGGCTGCAACCAATCAGTGCTTCAGTACAAATTTTATTGGAGTCAAAAACAAAGAGGTCACCCTATGTTTCCCTGAGGGAGTGTTGGGCCGCAACCTAGCCCAACTTCAGTGCAGATTTTAATAAGAGTCAAATACAGAGGTTACCCTATGTTTCCCAGAGGGAGTGCTGGACTGTAATCTAGCCCAGCTTCAGTACAAACTTGACAAAATCTAAAATAAAGAGGTTGCCCTATATGTGTCCCTGGGGGAGCTGGGCTGCAACCTAGCCGTGCATCAGTACAAACTTTACTAGATTAAAAATAAAAAGAGATTTACTCTATGTTTCCCTGAGAGAGTGTTGAGCTGCAATCTGGCTGTGATTCAGTACATATGTTACAAAACTCAAATACAAAGAGGTAACCCTATGTTTTTCTGAGGGGGTGCTGGGCTGCAACCTAGCCCCTAGTACAGACTTTACTCTCAAGTCAAAGACAAAAAGATTACCCTATGTTTTTCTGAGGAGGTGCTGGGCTGCAACCTAGCCCCTAGTACAGATTTTACTCTCAAGTCAAATACAAAGAGGTTACCCTATGTTTCTCTGAGGGGCTGCTGGGCTGCAACCTAGCCTCTAGTACAGACTTTACTCTCAAGTCAAAGACAAAAAGATTACCCTATGTTTCTCTGAGGGGATGCTGGGCTGCAACCTAGTCCCTAGTACAGATTTTACTCTTAAGTCAAATACAAAGAGGTTACCCTATGTTTCTCTGAGGGGCTGCTGGGCTGCAACCTAGCCTCTAGTACAGACTTTACTCTCAAGTCAAAGACAAAAAGATTACCCTATGTTTCTCTGAGGGGGTGCTGGGCTGCAACCTAGTCCCTAGTACAGATTTTACTCTTAAGTCAAATACAAAGAGGTAACCCTATGTTTCTCTGAGGGGTGCTGGGCTGCAACCTAGTCCCTAGTACAGACTTTACTCTCAAGTCAAAGAAAAAGAGGTTACCTTATGTTTCTCTGAGGGGGTGCTGGGCTGCAACCTAGCCCCTAGTACAGATTTTACTCTCAAGTCAAATACAAAGAGGTTACCACATGTTTCTCTGAGGGGGTGCTGGGCTGCAACCTAGCCCCTAGTACAGATTTTACTCTCAAGTCAAATACAAAGAGGTTACCATGTTTCTCTGATGGAGTGCCCCTAGGGCTGTCAAATACAAAGAGGTTACCCTATGTTTCCATGCTTCAGTAAAGATTTGAATAGAGTCAAAGACAAAGAAGTTACCCAATGTTTCTCTGAGGGAGTGCTGGGCTGTTGGTTGCAGAGGATGATTTCTCACTGAGAGCAGAGGTAGCGTTAAGATGTTCATGCGAATGGTACTGTTTGGACAATAGGCTTGGTGAGTTGCCAGGAGTAGATAACTGACTGGAGAGACTACTGGAGTCTGAGGTGCTGGATGCTCCCGACAACGACGGTTTGGATTTACTTTCTTTGTTTTCTCTAAAAAAAAGAAAAATACTATTTTAAGATACTCATACATTACAATTTTTATATGCTCCTACACAGGACAATCTTCCACAGTAGATATCTTAACACTATTTGCTCTGGGTGGTATCTCTATTAGGCAAGGACTTGACCACAAGGGTAATGATAGCAATACTAATTTCAGGGCCATAGCACTTACCACAGCACTGGCATTATTTCAATCAATAATTTTTTGGAATAAATTTTGGTCCGCGCTTTGTTCACCTGTAATGCCTTAGGCATTTTTTCTAATTTGAATTAGTTTAGTAAAAACTGACTGGAAATGTCATTTTAAAGACCTTATGGAAGGGAGTCTTTGAAAAGTGTCCCAAATTTTCCCTTTATTCGTTCACAAAGAGGAAATATTTTGAACTTGTTTTTGCTAAAAATAAAATTTTCATGATCACAAGTCCAAGAAAGATGTAAAATATAAACAAACTTTGAACTTTTTCCTTTGCAGTCTAACACAAGTATCTATGGCTGCAATTTTGATTATGGCCTATAAAAGGCAACGTGCCAATATGATTTGCCTGAATAAAGGAACGTTCATTACACACATCCCACTTGAATTCCTCTCGTTGCAAATTCTCAGTTTTGCCTCTTCAAACAAAATAGTTACACAAAAATGTAGCTTTTGTTGGTTATTTCAGCTGTAAGAAGTCAGATCTGGTTATGCACTAATCAATTGTGTGACACACCCCACACACCTTTAGACAAGGTGAGTCATTGCACCAAAGGTGGGTCATGCACATTAAAGCACCCCTCAGTTACTTAGGCGACACAATGACCCACCTCTGATAACAAAGTGAAAAGGTCTGAAGTAAAGTGATTCAGCCAGAGTAACTCTAGTGAATGACAATTTGGTACATTGATGAACATGTGAGTCAATGTTTCATGTCAATGACTCACATTTGACTGACACTGCTGGGGGTAGTAGGGGTGAGTCATACAATTGACAAGTGTATCATTCATATGCTCTGCAGATATCATACATCTACGTATCTTCACAAATCACAGTTCTATGACATTTTTCTCTGCCCTGACAAAAGTCACAATCAAATTCACAGTAAGACGAATTAAATCTCTAAAATGGGCTTCATTCACATCATTCATCCTACATTCCTTTAAATGGAACTTTCAACAAGGGAGGAAATGATCGGAAATGCAGACAACTGACTGTACTAAAACTGTTAATAGAAAGCATGGACACGATACTGAGAGGAATTCGGGAAATAAGTAATTGATATTGTTCTTTTCCTGGCATGACATGTAGTAAACTCACTCACAGTTGGCACAAATTACAGATTTCTAACATGAATACACACAGTGTTATATAATGTTGACATAATTCAATTGAAGAAGTTATTGCTTTATTTAAAATTTGCTCCATATTGATATATTGAACGGATGAGTTTTCATCCACATGTGCAAAGCTATAGGTAGCACGGAACTATTATGCTATTGCTACACCAGCACAAAATAAGAACCCCCAGAGAAAGGGCTTAAATAAATATTTTGGGGAGCTCCCACATCATTAGACAGGAAGCTTGGAAGTGGAAAATGTCATGGATAGCAGAGGAGAGATAGGTCTGGAATATGTCGTGTCCAAACTTTACAAGATCTGCTTCAGAAAAAGATTCATGGGGAACTATTTTACCATGGACCTATACCAAAATTTGAGTGATTAGGTGAGGGTACACCAACACCATTTCACTTCAGCCTTAAAACAAAGGCCAAAACCTCAGGTGAACCCCTATTGAAAATACCATCATCCGAAAGATATTAGATGGTACTTTTCAGAAAGCATTGCAAAAGTCTGTAAAACTTCCCCTTTCTGGTACAAGAAAGACCCCAAACTTGATGCCTTCATCATAGGTTTCAATGGGCAAATAAAAAATGTTGTGCTACCTGTATAGACTTAGCATTACCCAGCATTGTGATGCATCAAATACCCCCTACAACACAGGTAACATCATATATTTTTACTGCTGTCGTAGGTTATTGTTTACTTTGGCTGGTTTCTCCAAAATGAGACATTTTGACATTCAGCTCTATTACTGATAGGGAATTCTAAGACTGTCATTGATAGCATTCAGATTACCTTTCGGGCTAATACTAGCTGCACGATGCTGCCTGAATCTTTGAGTAGTTCCACTACATCCTGGTGAGTCACTGACATCAGATGGTTCCCGTTAATCATCAGGATTTCGTCCCCTTTCTGAATTCGTCCATCTCTGCATAAAGAAACACCATTTAATGCACGCTAGAGTTGGAATTAATTATAGAATTTCCCACGGTTCTGAACAAACGTGTCAAAAATCTTTCCACAAAAAATCCTCATTATTTACAAAGAGAAACTAACAGGGGTAAAAAACCCCCACAAATCCAGAAGTTCTATTTATATAAACATCTACAGTATTCATGTCATGTGAAGAGGTGTCACAGCAGATCTCCAGTCAGGAGGTCATTTCATTTGGGGGGGACAGAGGACCAGAGTTGGAATTAATTTCACAATTTCCCACGGTTCTGAATAAAGGTGTCAAAAAATCTTCCCGCGAAAAATCGCAACAGAAATAATATTTATACTGTAAATCTTGATATGCTTCCCTCTTCTGCAATTTAATGTACTTTTCATCGCACAATGACATGGGGGACATTTTTAGAGTGCATTTTTACCACATATACTGTTGTTTACTCAAGAAATCTAAAAAAAATTTATTCCACTTAATTCCGAATTTCTCCCGCCGTTGTAACCAGAGTTCGCGTTAACGACATATTTGTCATATATTACACTATGGCTGAAATTTCTTATGACATGTTGTACCTGCGTCGTAAAATTGAGATATAACGTGAAATTTTGCGCCAGAGTTTTTCATTAACTTAAAATGAAAATCATGAAAATCATGAAAATCTTACCTCTCTGATGCGATTGAAAGTTTTATTTCACACAAAAATGATTTTAAATTACTTAGAAATAAAAGAAAAATGACACAACTACGAGACTAATGGCTGAATGATTCAACATGTCCATACAAGTACTGTACATAAATACATATAGGCTAGTATATATAGTCAGTATATACATACATGTACACTGTACGTGACAGTTTTTATGTTGTTTGAATGCAGGCTGTTAATTGTCAACAATATCATTCATTAGCTAGGATTCATTCTACTCTCCTCCTATATTATGATGTACATGTTGCAAGCTTCACTAGCGCGCAGTGAACTGTACATTACGCAGTGCCCTGTACATACAATGGCAAATTTACCAAATACACCAAAAAACATTGGCTTGTCGTAACCAAATATGCCCGACAAAATATCATAACGCAACCTCTGGTTGTAACTGCTGAAACCATAGATTATTTCCAGGTCTGAGTGGTGCATGTGGAAACATGATGGGTAAGGGGAAACATGCCTCTGTGTGTCCCCCTCCTAGGGAAGGCAAATATAGCAGACCATGACACCAACAGCCCCAGGATTTATTTTCAGTTTCACTAGAAAGAAAGAGAAGAAAGAAAGTAAAAGAGGAAAAGGAAAGGGAAGGAAGGAGGGAGAAGGTTCTTTATGGTCCCCAAAATTTATATAATTTTTCCACCTCCTAAGTTTACTCAGCAGTGTTCACATCAAGGTGCGGGATTACAGGATTCCCACACATATTATCAAATTCCCCATCACAAATAATAATTGAAGGGGGTGGGGTGGGAAGGGGGAAATTCCTGCCAAATAAATGACCTAAAAAATGCCAAATTTGGCCTTTTTTCAGTCAAATTTGGCCTTTTTTTGTATTACTTCTGCAGATAACGGATGAAATCAATTCTCTAATTCTGGCCAGCGTCTTGATCGATAACTTGAAAGAATTCATATTTCAAAAGCCGTTTCCAATGCTAAGAGGACTTATTATATATTCTATTTTCAGAGTGGATAAAGGAAGCTTTTCAAATCCTGACCGAATTCCTCTTCAGCTGTTAAACTTTCCCTCAACTGACTTCTTCTCTTGCTTGGAATTTTACCCTTGTACATAGCAAAGTTTTAACGCAAAGCATGTTCATTGAATTATCAATTCATCTTTTGTTATTCTTCTTTAAAATGGAAAGTTAGCCAACTATGACTTGATGAAATGACCAGGAGGTTGCTATTCATAGCTGTAATATTGATTGGAAACAACTAGTTTCCTAGAAAATGGAAAAGAAATTCTCTCATATTGCCCCTCGGGTATCACATATTTATAGCAGATTTTACATAATTATGACCAAAAACATGTCCTGTTGTACTAAAAACCAATTTTTATGCAGAATTGTGTATTTATTTAATGGGACTGACCAAAGTTACAACAATACATGAAATAGTTTTAAAATCCATTACATATTCTAGAGATGACAGTCAAAAAACTGTCCAAGTTTCATGTTTGTTTGATGAGGGCTTAATGGCACCACGACAACGAGGGTCAAATTGTGCCTGAGAGGTCAGATCATTCTAGAGGTAGGAAGGAAAGGAAACAAGGGGAGAATGAGAGAAATTCAAGAACAAAAGGTCAGAATGCTGTGATCGAGAGGGGAGGTGCATGGTTGAAACAAAAACAAAGTAGAGAGGGGGTGCAAGAGGAGAATTAAATATGGTTGTAGAGGGAAGCATGATGAAGGAAGGAGATAATTTTATCCGCAAGATTTTTCTGGAAGATCTTAGCAATTGAGTTGTGGGGAGCAAGGGAAGCTCTAGGAAGGTTGTACAGGGGACAAGCAAGGAGAAGGTGATGGATTGTGAGGGTGCAGTGGTAATTGTTGCAGAGGGGTTGGAAGGAGCCAATAAGGTGGTGGAAGTGAGTGAGGTGGGTGTGACCAATTCTAAGACGGGTGATATGAGCGTTGTTGATACGAGAGAGGTTGTTGATGGTGGATTTGAGGGGATTGTGGGCTGAATGACATGGAGTTTGTTATCAATTTGGGAGTTCCATGAGGTTTGCCAGCGGTCACGAACAAGGGAAGCGATAATCAGTTTGATGTCAGAGAGGGTTTTGGAAAAAGGGGTAGGGAGGAGGTTGAGGGCACGTTTCATGATTTCTATCAGCTTGAGCAAATTCTGTCTTGTTTCAGAATAGATCAAACTTATATTGACACCATCCCCAAAGAGTTTTTTTCCATAGATTAATTTTTCTATGATATTGCTAGTTATTGACTTATTCATAGCTGAAATATTGATTGGAAACAACCAGTTTCCTTAAAAATAAACAAGAAAATCTCTCATATCGTCTCTCGGCTATGTGTGTGTGCTTGATACAGCACAGTGCAGTCAATCAATTTAGCTATGTTTTTTGGGGGGTGCATTTTTAGCCTTTTTTTTTTTTTTTTTTTTTCCCAAAGGAAATCCCTCTTTTTTAAAACTTCTTTTTCCAAATTACACAAGGAGGAACCCCCCCTTCCCCCTCCCACCTTTCCAAATTTTGGACCATAAGTGTGTACACTGCTAGAGAAGATTCAAGTACTGCTAACACACAAGCAATGCTCATGTTCACACCGAAACAGGAAATAATAGAGCATTTTGGTACTTCCACTTCTTGTTAGATTTACAAAGCGCTGCTTCTATTAGGACTGACTTAACCTCAACAATAACAATGGTTACAGCTTGTGAGGAAAAAAAAATCAGTACAAAATATCTATACAGTATATATTCCTTGCATGATATCACATGCCATATATTAGAAAGTAACTTGATGATATGTAGCGACACAAAATGAAATATTTTGCTCAACTCTAATACCATTAAATAAGTGGGAAAATTCCATTTAAATCAGCGATAATCGGATTTGTCATTTAAGAGCTATTTTTCAGACTTGCTTACTTGTTGGCCCATACAAAAGTCACTAGCTTAATTTGTTACAGAATATTCTATATATCCATCTTGATACAAAGTTTGGAGAGCAGTTTTTAGTAGAATAGCAAAAGGTAACAGTCTCTGATGTCACATTTTGCTGATTTCATTTCTGGACCTGCAGCGTTTAGAAAAAGTAGTGAAAACCAGAAACTTGGTTACTTCTACCAAAAAATATCAGAGAAATATCATCACTTATCCAACTTATTTAATCTTGTAAGGATTATCATGGTCAGGAATTTGGGTATCAATAACATAACAATACATTTATGCACGGCAACAAATTGCAAAGAGGAAAACAGACCTACACTTGTGTATATTTTCAGTTAAATGAAACATTTAGCTCTGTGAAAACCGTCTATTTTAACTAATTTTAAATAATTTTTACAATGAAAATTTGTTGTAGGGTTTTGTGCTGTTTGTTGCTCGAGTGAAAAGAGCAAGTGCTGAAATCTAAATCTTATTTTTAATTTTCAATTTTTATTTATATATTTGATTTGGAAAAGCGAACAGTTCTATCGCAAAGGGGGCAAAAAATCTAGTTTTATGCATGTGCCAACGGACGAATCGCTTGCATGTGAAAACTGTAAACTTAGCTTATTTTCAATCTGTAATGCCCAATCTTTATTGTGAGTTGATACTGAACACTTTATATAAATTTAATTTATGAGACAAAGTGCCCAAATTTGAGATTTATTTGATTTTTTCGACCAGATTTTGCATGTGCATTCCCCATTACTAAGTCAGTGCTGACGTGCAGTCCATGATGACATCATGTTGACCTTGAGGATGTTAAAGATTAGAAAGAAATAGGAGCAATAATGCAACTCTTCTGTACTTCAAAATGAAATCTATATTTGAAAAATTATAAAATTACTATCAATTTTTTCTTTTTTTTTTTGGGGAAGAGGGGAGGGTTGGGAGTGGTTATTGCAGCATATAATGCATCAAATCAAAAAGATCTGGCTAAACACTTGTTTTTGTATGATGACTTTTGTTACATGTACATATATTTTAAACGCACCTGTTCGCTGGACTGCCCAAATCAACTCCAGCTACAAAGATGCCAATGTCTCCTTTCCTTGACCCTCGACCTCCTGCAATCTGCACACCCAACGACCCTTTGTCTTTCACCAAATGTATCTTCACGACTTCACGGTTCTGTTTGAAAAAATACAAACAACGCTTGATTCTACAGCATTGTATGTGCAGATAAACCATGGTGTCTACATGCCTGGGGAGACGCTTCCACATGTGAGACCTGTATAAATATATCCAAGTGCAGAGCAATGTGTTGAGACAGTTTGGACTTAGTTTGTATCTTCAATTCAACATTGAATAAGAGAGGGGAGGGGGAGGGGGGGGAGGGGAGAGGGGGTGAGAAAGAGGGGTAAAATATACAAAATAAATTGCATATTGCAGTGAATAACATAATTGAAATAAAAAAATAGCTTGTGTTCCTACAGTTTTGTCCAAGATTGTTGCCTGTCACACCTACTCTACAGTACAGGACTATTAGAACCATATAACTGAATAAAAACTATTCGAGCAAGATAACTGATTAAGGACTACCAGAGCAATATACCTAAAAAGGACTATGCGAGCAAGTTTGTTTGTTTGTTTGATGAGAGTTTAACGGCACATCAACAGCAAGGGTCAAATTGTGCCTAAGAGGTTAGATCATTCCAGAGGTAGGAAGGAGAGTAAACAGGGGGAGATTTGAGAAAAACATGAGAATTAAAAGCCAGAAAGCTGGGATCGAGAGAGGTGTATGGGTGGAAAAATAATGTAGAGAGAGAGAAAGGGGGTGGAGAAGGAGGACTAAATATGGTTGTAGAGGGAAGCAAGATAAAGGAAGGAGATAATTTTGTCCGGAGGTTTTTTTTGGAAGAGCTCGGCTACCGAGTTGTGGGCAGCGAGGGAAGCTGTGGGAAGGTTGTACAGGGGGCAAGCAAGAAGAATGGGATGGACTGTGAGGGTGCAATGGCAATTGTTGCAGAGGGGTGGGGGGAGCCGGTGAGGAGGTGGGAGTGAGTGAGGTGGGTGTGACTTATTCTAAAGCTGGTAATGTGGACGTTGTCGACACGGGATAGGTTGTGAGTAGTGGGTTTGATCGGAATGGTGGGCTGGATGACGTGGACTTTGTTATCAATTTGGGAGTCCCATGAGGTTTGCCAGCAGCCACGAACAGGGAATTTATAAGCGGTTTGATGTCAGAAAGGGTTTTGGGAAAAAGGGTAGGGGGAATTAAAGACTATGAGATCGATATAACTGAATAAGAAGTATGTGAGCAAGATATCTGATTAAGGACTATCAGAGCCATATATCTGAATAAGGATTATGTGAGCAAGATAACTGATTAAGGACTGCCAAAGCCATAACTGAATAAGGACTATGAGAGCCATGCAGAAATGAATAAGGAATATGGGAGCAAGATAACTGTTTAAGGACTATCGGAGCCATATAACTGAATAAGGATTATGTGAGCAAGATAACTGATTAAGAACTACCAAAGCCATAACTGAATAAGGACTATGAGAGCCATGTAGAAGTGAATAAGGAATATGGGAGCAAGATAACTGATTAAGGACTATCGGAGCCATTTAACTAAATAAGAACTACGAGAGCCATGTAACTGTAAAGGACTATCAGAGCCATATAACTGTGAAACGACTATGAGAGCCATATAATTGAATAAGGACTATGAGAGCCAAATAACTGAATAAGGATGTAAAGAATATACACAATTATTGTTATTATCATTAATTTGTTCATATTTATCTGTTTATGAAAAAGTCTTATTCAGTTATATAGCTCTCATAGTCCTTATTCAGTTATATAGATCTCATAGTCCCTATTCAGTTATATAGCTCTCATAGTCTTTATTCAGTTACATAGCTCTCATAGTCCTAATTCAGTTATATAGCTCTTATAGTCCTTATTCGATTATATAGATCTCATAGTCCTTATTCAGTTATATAGCTCTGTCCTTATTCAGTTATATACAGTAGCTCTCAGTCCTTATTCAGTTATATAGATCTCATAGTCCTTATTCAGTTATATAGCTCTGATAGTCCTTATTCAGTTATATAGCTCTGATAGTCCTTATTCAGTTATATAGCTCTTATAGTCCTTATTCAATTAAATAGCTCTAATAGTCCTAATTCAGTTATATAGTTTTCATAGTCCCTATTCAGTTATAAAGATCTCAGTCCTTATTCAGTTCTATAGCTCTCATAGTCCTTATTCACTTAAATAGCTCTCATAGTCCTTATTCAGTTATATAGCTCTCATAGTCCTAAATCAGTTATATAGCTCTCATAGTCCTTATTCAGTTATATAGCTCTCATAGTCCTCATTCATTTATATACAGTAGATCTCATAGTCCTTATTCAGTTATATAGCTCTCATAGTCCTTATTCAGTTACATAGCTCTTATAGTCCTAATTCAGTTATATAGATCTCATAGTCCTTATTCAGTTATATACAGTAGCTCTCAGTCCTTATTCAGTTATATAGATCTAATAGTCCTTATTCATTTATATAGCTCTCAGTCCTTATTCAGTTATATAGTTCTCATAGTCCTTATACAGTTATATAGCTTTCATAGTCCTTATACAGTTCTATAGCTCTCATAGTCCTTATTCAGTTAAATAGCTCTCATAGTCCTTATTCAGTTATATAGCTCTCATAGTCCTAAATCAGTTATATAGCTCTCATAGTCCTTATTCAGTTATATAGCTCTCATATTCCTTATTCATTTATATACAGTAGATCTCATAGTCCTTATTCAGTTATATAGCTCTCATAGTCCTTATTCAGTTACATAGCTCTTATAGTTCTAATTCAGTTATATAGATCTCATAGTCCTTATTCAGTTATATACAGTAGCTCTCAGTCCTTATTCAGTTATATAGATCTAATAGTCCTTATTCATTTATATAGCTCTCAGTCCTTATTCAGTTATATAGTTCTCATAGTCCTTATACAGTTATATAGCTTTCATAGTCCTTATACAGTTATATAGCTCTCATAGTCCTTACTCAGTTATATATATCTCATAGTCCTTATTCAGTTATATAGCTCTCACAGTCCTTATTCAGTTCTATAGCTCTCATAGTCCTTATTCAGTTATATAGTTCTCATAGTCCCTATTCAGTTATAAAGATCTCATAGTCCTTATTCAGTTCTATAGCTCTCATAGTCCTTATTCAGTTCTATAGCTCTCATAGTCCTTATTCAGTTATATAGATCTCATAGTCCTTATTCAGTTATATAGCTCTCATAGTCCTTATTCAGCTACATAGATCTTATAGTCCTTATTCAGTTATATAGCTCTCATAGTCCTTATTCAGTTATATAGCTCTCATAGTCCTTATTCAGTTATATAGCTCTCATAGTCCTTATTCAGTTATATAGCTCTCATAGTCCTTATTTAGTTATATAGATCTCGTAGTCCTTATTCAGTTATATAGCTCTCATAGTCCTTATTCAGTTATATAGATCTCATAGTCCTTATTCAGTTATATAGCTCTCATAGTCCTAATTCAGTTATATAGCTCTCATAGTCCTTATTCAGTTATATATATCTCATAGTCCTTATTTAGTTATATAGATCTCATAGTCCTTATTCAGTTATATAGATCTCATAGTCCTTATTTAGTTATATAGATCTCATAGTCCTTTTTCAGTTATATAGCTCTCAAAGTCCTTATAGAGTTATATAGCTCTCATAGTCCTTTTTCAGTTATATGGCTGATAGTCCTAAATTTGTTAGAGATAATTTCAAATTGAAATAAAATAACACATAATTTATTGTTACACTCTATAAACCTTTTCAAACCTAGTTTAGCCGAACATGAAACATTAGGGTACTTTAACCAATTAAATGCTGGAGGAATTTTCCTTTTACTAACCAACCAATCAGATAGGTGCAGGAGAAAATTGTAAACAACAACCATACGTGCGCGTATTACTTTTATATGTTTGTACGCACGTACATACATACAATATGTCAGTACAGTGCATACATTCTTCATTGCATATGTACGTAAACGTTTTGCAAAATGTATAATGAACTGTTTTGTATACACATGTAAAGTATCTAAATCTGCGTCAAAGTTTAAACTGCTCTGCCTAGATAAATGTTTTGTTATGGGAATGTTTTTTCATTTGGAAAGAGGATCCGAACTGTCTTTCCTTCAGACTGTCACAATTGAAGAATATGCAATATTCAGGTAAGATTTGTAGTTAAAATTTGGCCTACCGTATGTTTATGACACAGTATGTTCAATGCATGAAGTTGTAGGCCTATTGTTCTTATTAAAAAATGGTGATTTTGTGAATGGAACGATGTATGTTCTTTGGGGTTCACATTCCCTTAGCATTCACAAAACATTAACAGCATTTGTGCATAATCTAAACACAACAATAAGATGTAAATTGGCAAAAATCGATCCAGATTCAAACATTGGTGTTCACAGCTAAGGACCTTATGATATGAAATTGTGCCATTGACCTCACAGCACAAAATATGAAAGCAGTATCGAGTACTTTCCTCAGCAAATCCCTTGTTATCTGTGAATGACACGACTAATTTTGCATATCGGAAAACTTGTGTGAATGTAGAGGATAGTTTATTGGGAGTTTTCTGGTATGGAATTTCCTAACCAAATACGCTACAATTCAAGTCCCTGAATCGTTCACTGAAATGCCTATTTCTGTATGCATATACTGTTGATTAGTGTGTGAAATCGTATTTTTACAGGCTTGACCCCATACGCTACTAAATTGTGCTGACAATCAAGATTCCTCCAGCATACATTGGTCCAATATGGACACGTGAATTTCGGCCATGTGACATTATTTCAATTAGATTTCCGGAACTTAATAATAATAAAAAAAATATTCTGATCAGAGGCTAAAATTAGTTTTATATCTCAAAAGATAATTTTGGATAATGTACCTTGAAGTTAAATAACATACAATTGATTTATTTTTAGAAATTGTTACAGAATTTGTGAATGTTCCAACTAGTTTTTTTTTGTCCAAGATAGCAGCTTGCACCTCAGTGACCTGTCAATGAAGTTGATCTCTACTTCCTGTTATTGACACTCACTAGCTAGAAGCATTCTGGTATTGACGCTTAATGACATTCCTAATGGCTCTCAACACACGCCTTATGGTGTATCAAACTGCACCATGACTATTCAAGAAATTTCTGTTATATATAATGCTTAAAGTGAACAATTTCTGATTAATTTGAACCAGATTTAAGATGACATTAAATTACGATTTATACTTGACTAGAACAAGCTAAAAACACATGATGCAGAAATTACATGTGTTGACTCTGTATGATATGAGAGCTAGTTGATACAGAAGTTTCTGTTCAACCACAGACCTACTCGAAATGAGCTAGCTAAATCCATCTGAAGCATTAGGCTCATAGAGCCTGTGCTTATCCCAGGTTTCATTGGTGCAAGCAGGTGAGAGTACATGACTCCCCCAGTTCATCACAGAATTACTTCCCAGCAGTGCTGGTACTCATCTTACAGCTGAGTAGACTGAAGTAAGTAGAGTAAAATGTCCTGCTCAAGGACACAATGCAGCACTCACGACGCGGATCAAACACGGTACCTTTTGATTACAAGCTTGACTCCTTAACCACTGCATTTCTCAAAAGAGCACTAAAGCTTAAGTCTGAATCTTTAAAACAGCATATGTTGTTTCAAGTTATGAGTAATCAAAGGTTGAGAATTTTTCAATGTATTGAAAAACTGTGATGTATGAACAAGAAAACACCTCAAAATGCTTTTGTTTCCCCCCTTATATTTCTTCCTTTAATTTCAGACCTTAAAAACGTTCAAAATGCCTTCTCCAGCTTAATGTTGGTCGGGATATGGTAAAAATCATTATCTTCCCTTTTTCAAAGAGAAATGGCAGAGGATTAAAAAACAATGAATTTACATAAGAAAATAGAGACAATATCCCATTCATATACACCACAAAAGTAAAACAAAAATTTATATATTTGTCCATGTTTGCACAAAATTATTTAAAAAGCTGCAAAATGGCCCAGTTTAAACAGATTTTGCTAAAATCCTATGCTTTCTTTATGTTTTGGAGTGGATTTTAAATTAATTTAGCGAAGTGTCTCTTTGTTGGTTGGTTTACCAAGGTGGAGTATTTGTGTCTCTTCAAGTCCATATACCTTAAAACCATATGTATACGTGGTATGTTTGTCTCTGATGTTGCCGAGTTATTAGTGTACTGTATGTACATGTACACCACAGTAGGTATGAGGTTTTGTATGATATTTTTCATCTCAAAAGTTTACCACCTCCTCTTCTAACTTTTCGATACAATTGATTACTGTGAATGGGCACTCCCTCCCTGGGGAAATAAAATTTAATATCTAAGTAAAGGAAGCTTATAAGGAATCAGATTTACTGCAAATATTCTGTTAAAATCTCATTCATTTGAAATGTTTGTGATATTAGGTTTCACAATTTTTTGTTATAATTTGTAGTTTATACGTGAAAATGACATTTCATGAGGTTGTTCAGAGTATTCTTAATATCATGGACAAAGCAATATCATGATAATCAACATATCGTGATAGCACTACCATAAAGGTGTCATTGGTTTGATATATGCATTCAAAACCTCCAAATGGAGTTTTTGGAGGTCAACCCCCTGCTTGGAGGTCAAAACCTAACCTAATGGTTCAGGAATGGTTCAAATCTTGGTTGTGTTGATCAAAAAAGGGATCTAGGTTTTGCAGGGAGTTGTTAAGAACTCCCTGGGTGTTGTCATTACTAACAATCTGGAGCCTTCTAAACAGTGTGCTTTAGCAGCTGCAAGGGCAAATGGATGCTTGGTTTGATTAGAAGGATTTTTTGTTTTCTTGGTAAAAAGTTGTTCTTAATTTGTATAAGCAACTAGTCAGGCCTCACCTTAAGTATGCTATTCAGGCTTGGAGTCCCTTTTATGAGAGGGATGAGTTCATTTTGGAGCAGGTTCAGCGAAGAGCCACTTCACTTATTCCCGAAGTATTTCATGAATCTATGTTGCGAATTTTTGGTTTGACCATGCTTGAGTTAAGAAGAGTACGTGGCGATATGATTCAGGTTTTTAAATTCCTGTCTGGTAGTGATGCTTCAACTTCCTGCAATCTTTGCATGTCTCAGCTAATCCTAGCGTGACACATGGTAACAGTTTGAAGTTAATGAAAGAGTTCTCACAAGTAGATATTCAGTGTTTTAGCTTTTCACAAAGAGTTGTTAATGAGCAGAATGGTTTGCCTGAGTGGGTAGTTACCTCCATTCTGTTCACAATTTCAAAGTTAACTGTGATAAGTTCTTTACTAATTCTAGGCATCTTTGATTTTTGTTTGTTTATTGTTGTGTGGTGGTGGTGGTGTTAGTTTGGGCTTTTGATGGGTTGACTAACCCTTCTTAGCCCATCATCATGTTATGTTAAATATCAAAAACATCATTTATGCACTGATAAAAATATTAATTAATCACAAGACAATCTTTGTAAAGAAGAATGAATCCCTGTGGCCAAATTGAAAGCGATACTATGCTGTAAGTACTATTTGGTTCAGAAAGACTGTGTCCTCAAACTTCTGAAAGTGCACAAGTAAAGATTGAAAGATACTGCAGGTTATGCATGAATTAAAGAAATGTTCATCATTGTGAATCAAGTCTAACAGACATTACGGCAACCTTTGTCGTCCTCCAATTTGAAAGTAAAAGTGTGAAACTAAAGGTCTCTAACCAATTATATCTTTCCAATAGGACATTCATGCATAGAGAGACAAGTTTTAGTGGCTACTAACTTCATTTTAAGGAATATTCCCATTATTTTTTGTAAAATTGTATTTGAAAGAGGAAACATTTCTAGCCAATTTGGTACAAAAATCAGGTTGATATTATATTCCGTTCAGAATATATGGATTTTTAAAGATTTCCCCCAATTGCATTTTAAGTTTTAGTACTGTATGATGAATTCATGTTTGATGTCATAAAGGCAAATCCATTGCAAACGTTTATGTATTTCTGTGAATCTTAATTGGTTCTTTCTGTATGATTAGAAACAATTTTCCAAAAGGTATTGAAGTAGGGTATATTGGCTATGTATATAAATACCTAACTTTGATCAATTTATTTTTCTAGCAGGTTTCATTAATAAAAAAAGATGATAAGATTTTAATGAAATACATCAACTTTGTGAGAGATTGTGTTGCTGTGATGTCATACTGATATATCAACATGTTTTTTGTACTAAATTTCTTTTAAAATTTGTCTCTTTCTTATGAAAGGTTACAAAAAAACATGTGAATATTCCTTTAGGACAAAAGAAGCATTTATATATATAATAATGAACTAGAACGGTAAATACCGTCATGGTTGCAAATTGACACCCATATCATATGACACAACCAATTATAAAAATGGTATCTCACACTAAGTCCCATATGGCATCCCATATACCACATGGCATCCCATATACCACATGGCATTCCACCCCATGTCCCTCATGGCATCCCCCACCATGTCCCACATGGCATCCCACCCCATGTCCCACATGACATCCCATCCCATGTCCCACATGGCATTCCACCATATCTCCCACATGGCACCATATCTCCCACATGGCATCCTACCCCATGTCCCACATGACATCCCATGTCCCACATGGCATTCCATCATATGTCCCACAGGGCATCCCATCCTATGACCCACATAGCATTCCACCCTGTGTCCCACATCACATGTCCCAAATGACATCCCACTTCATTTCCCACATGACATCCCATGTCCCACATGGCATTCCACTATATGTCCCACATGGCATTCCACAATATGTCCCACATGGCATTCCACCATATGTCCCACATTGCATCCCACACTATGACCCACATGGATCCCATCCTACATGTATGTCCCACATTAATCCAACCATATGTACCACATGATATCCCTCCCTATGTCCCACATGGCATCCCTCCCTAGTGTACCTCATCAGTGACTTCCCACCTGATGGTCCACATGGCATACCCCATATGTTCCACATGGTATCCTTCCAATGTCCCAATGACATCCTACTTCATGTCCCACATGGCATCACATCCCATGTCCCCATGGCCTCCTACCCTATGTCCCACATAGCCTCCTACCCTATTCACACATGGCATCCTACATTATGTCACACATGGCATCCTACCTTATGTCACACATGGCATCCCAACCTATGTCACACTCTGTGTTACTCGTGGCATCCCACCATGTCCCACGTGGCATTCTACCATGTTCCACATGGAATCCCACCCCATGTCCCACATGGCATCCCACCCAATGTCCCATATGGCATCCCATAGGCTCCATAAGTCTCATCCTACCTCTCACAGTCCCTGATTGAGTATACTATGTATGAAAGTGTCAGTTCATATAATAACTTATATGCAAAAGACTTGTTGAAATAGTGGGACGCCATGTCCCACATGACATCCCATGTCCCACATTCCATTCCATGGCATCCCACCCTATGTCCTGCATGGCATTCCACCACATATCCTACATGGCATTCCACCCTGTTCCACATGGCATCCCACCCCATGTCCCACATCCCATCCCATTCTGTCTCACATGAGGTCCCATAAGAAGTCTCATCCTAGCTATCAGTCCCTGATTGAGCATACTTTGTATAAAAGTGTCAGTTCATATAATAACTTATATGCAAATGAGTTGTTGAATAAGAAAAAAAGGAGTCAAATAATTATGCCTGATATAGCCCTTGGTGTATACAACATAGTAAATATTATATCATATGTCCCTCATGGCCCCCATCCATGTACCACATCGCATTCCTCCCTGTGTCCATATGCAATCACATCCTGTCACACTCCCTGACTAAGCATACTAATCAAAAAAGTCTGGTCAGGTCATATACTGTAGCAACTTTATGCAAATGACCACAATAATAAAGGTGGAATTTAATAATCATGCCTGATACAACTATTGGTGTCCAAATATTAAAAAGAATTTTAAGGATTTTAAATCTCAAGTGCTAGGAGAGAGACTTGAGGATCTCTGAAAAATATTAGAAAGTTATATAATTTTACAGTTATTTTCTAAGAAAATATCTAGTGTTTTGTAGACTTTTTAAGGAAACTAGTCTTCAATCCTGTCTTAAGTATCTCTGAAAAACTTTAACATTTTATAAGGAAAGTCTAACCTTCCATAAGGATATCTGAAGAAAATTAAACTTTTTCTGATGAACTCTGAAGAAACTTTAACAATTTCTGAAGATTTCTTAAAAAACTTTAAAATTTCTGAGGAAATCTCAGGAAAAATTTGTGGACGCCCAGATGACCAGACAGACGGAGGACCGAATGGACGTAATCGCCATTTCATAGGTTCGCATGATGCTTCACATATTGCTTCGCATAATGCTTCGCATCATGCTTCCCATAATGCTTCCCATAATGCATCGCAGCATGCTTCGCATAATGCTTCCCATAATGCTTCGCATCATGCTTCGCATCATGCTTCGCATAATGCTTCCCATAATGCTTCGCATAATGCTTCCCATAATGCTTCGCATTATGCTTCGCATAATTCTCAAAAAACTTTATAATTTCTGAGGAAATCTCAGGACAAATCTGTGGACGGCTGGATGGCCGGACAGATGAGGGCCGGATGGACGTAATTGCCATTCCATAGGTTCGCATAATGCTTCGCGTAATGCTACGCATAATGCTACGCATAATGCTACGCATAATGCTACGCATAATGCTTCGCATAATGCTTCGCATAATGCTTCGCCTGCTAACCAAAAATACATTCCTAATGATCAACTCAAGAATCCTGTCTTAAGTATCTCTGAAAAACTTTAACATTTTATAAGAAAAGTCTTTTCTTCCATAAGGATATCTGAAGAAAGTTAAACTTTTTCTGAGGAACTCTGAAGAAACTTTAACAATTTCTGAAGATTTCTCAAAAAACTTTAAAATTTCTGAGGAAATCTCAGGAAAAATCTGTGGGCGCCCAGATGACTGGACAGACGGAGGGCTGAATGGACGTAATCGTCATTCTATAGGTTCGCTTAATGCATCGCATAATGCTTCCCATAATGCATCGCATAATGCTTCGCATAATGCTTCGCATAATGCTTCCCATAATGCTTCCCATAATGCTTCGCATTATGCTTCGCATAATTCTCAAAAAACTTTAAAATTTCTGAGGAAATCTCAGGACAAATCTGTGGATGGCTGGATGGCCGGACAGACAAGGGCCGGATGGACAAAATTGCCATTCCATAGCTTTGCATAACGCTTTGCATAACGCTTCGCATAATGCTTCGCATAATGCTTCGCATCATGCCGATAATGCTTCGCATAATGCTTCGCATAATGCTTCCATCAATGCCGCATGATGCTTCGTGATCATGATCATGCTTCGCATCATGCTTCGCCTGCTAACCAAAAATACATTTCTAATGATCAACTCAAGAAGTCAGTACCCTTTCTCTTTCACATACGAAGAAAGGCTTTGTTCTCTAAAACTTACGATATTATTTACCAGAAGACTGGGAGGAGATTTGATAAAGGCTTTTAATTTTCTAAAAGGTTATGAGAGAGTCAATACCTAAGTCGGGTTTGATTTTAGTGATATTTCATTCACCAGAGGTCATTCTATAAAACTTTGAGCTAAGTAATCAAGACTGAATGTACCAAGACATTATTTTTCGGTTGGAGTTGTGCTTCAGTGGAATGCCCTTCCAGTCTAGTTACTGATGCTACCAGTATTAAGTAGTTTAAGGGTGTTTGGACCGACATTTAAGGTGTAGGGGGAGTTACAAGAGTTCCGCACTCTCTCCCTAAAAAAAAGTTCAGGAGTCAAGCATGTTTGAATCTTATATGAAAGAGGGCTTCAAAACAATGAAAATAGTGAAGAAAGCATTCCAAAATCTTATTCTCTTTAGGAAATATCTAAATTTAATGTTTGGTATCATTTGTGTAGAAATGACTGAAATTAGACTAGTTGTGATGTCATAGCCTCAGATTCCTCAAAGTCTTAATGTATTTAATCATATTTTGCCCTGCAATTTTGTGGCTTAAAAAACCATGGGATACTGTATGTTAAAAAAGTAGTAAAACTGAATCTAGGAAGGGTATTTTTACTATACCACCTGAAGAAAGTTTGAGGAAAAATAATTTAAATAGTGAGTAAATTAAATACTTTCTTTCAAATACATTAACAATTGTTAAGAGTGTGAGGATGAACATGCAACCTTTATACAGTAGACTAATTACACCAGTCATTTCTACACAGATAAGAAAGCACTTCTACAGACCATGACATGAATAGTTTACCGTTCTTGAGATACAGTGTTTACAAGCTTTTCTCAGCAAAATCATATTAAGCCCTGCCCACTATGCATGTTAATGAAATTTAACGTTTTTACGTCATGAACATGTTCACATCAGCTAACATCTTAACTATAACAAATACGAAACAAAACAGACATACGGTTGTTAAAATATGAGCATTTCCAGATTTGTACATTAAGCCCTACCTCATTAATATGCATAATATCAGCTTCAAAAACAGCAGTGCACATCAACAGACCATGGGCTATCTGTGTACCGCATACAACATGAATCCAGTGTATCGTACTTGAGATATCGCGTTTACGAGCTGGCTGTCACAAACATACATACATACTGTACATACCAGCACTAGGCACATTGTGGGGATTTTGCTGTACTTTATGTTTTGTGTATGATGTACATTGAGGGCCTAAATTGTATATACAATGATGCATTGTAGGGATATGAAATTCACACAATGTCATTACCTACTAAAAAAACACACAAAAACCCCACAATGTATTACACACACAATGAAATCATACACTTTATTGTAAGGATACTTCAATTCTAGCTGGAAACATCTCAGAAGGTCATCCTGCACCTACAGTGTATAGCAAAAACTTCACTTGTGGAATAAACCCTACAATTACCAAAATTCCCCACAATGTCAACTTGTACTTACAAATCACCCAACAATGTAGCTCTTGTTAGAGCACACACATACATACATATACACATACATACACACAACCATACATACATAGGTTCCTGATGCTTCCGCATCGGAACCAAAAACCTTCTTCCCCGACGGTTTTCCTGCATGAATAATTTAATTTCATTCTTTAATGATAACTCTCTGTAATTTAAAAAAAGACGCACACAGCAATTATCGAAAGTAAAGACAAAGCCAAGCAAACAAACAATAGGATCATTTTCCATCAGGGAAATGATCATCATTTTTTTCAGACACCTCTCTGCATGTACTGTATTACTTTACATGCCCTAACTGGCTAACGGGACTACGTACATCCATAAGACACTGTTGCTCAGTGATATGATATCATATATACTTAAATTGTATCGACACCATGGTGCTTGTGGGGACAACGTTACGGTGTTTGCCAAAACTGTTTCTCCCTACAGTATCTCCCTACACATAGAGTAATATATAATATGGCAACGCACAAGTGATAACCACATCATTTTGTAGGGATTTTTATGAGGCGCAGGAATTTTACTATTTTTTTGTCAAGTTAGAGTGGTGGCAAACAAACATACAAGTTTTTAAGGCTTAATATGGAGTATGGCATACTAAAACAATCAGAGAGATTAATCACTACCTATGATTCTTCTGTTCAAAACCACACAATTCTATCACTAAGAGACACACTTACCTTTCTTCTGGCTTCTTCCAAAGATTTGGAGAGGCTTGAGTCACTCCGGGCTACGGTGACAGGAAGGTGGGAGTGCTTTTTAGCAGTTTTCTTTATAGGCATTTCCTCCTGACCACTTATGACATCCGTAGGTGGTCTGGGTGCCCTACGCTTTTGAGATCCACCTCTGATTCCTGTTTTGGTTGATTCAAACAGACTTTTCTCAGTCTTTGTATTTGCATAAAGACTCACACTCCTGTGCTTGTTTATTGTTGGTTTGGTAGCAACCTGTAACTTTGGCCTTACACTATGAAAGTTTCTCTGAAGCACACCTTCCGGTGCATTGTATGCAACAAATTCTTTTTCACTATGTTTTAAAGGTTCAGTTATTTCTTCTCCTTTTGATTTCTCTTCTTTCTTTCTGTATCTAGTTTGTGGCAAATCAGAATCTTGTAAATCCACTACTTCATTGACCAACTCTTCTGTCCGTACAGAGAATTCTTTGTATGGACTGGTCGCAACATCCGTTTTGCTGCCCTCATTCTGCACCCATATTGGCACCGGGGGTTGAGGAGCTTGCCGCTTTGTTTTCCTTAATACAGCAATACACACCTGCCCACTTTTAAGTGCCCTCTCAAGCAGCTGCCTATATACATAGTGGAAATAGAATCAAAAATTAGGATATTGTATTAATAGGAGGTCAGGAAGTTTATTGGCCTTTCAAATGCTGGCAACCATACTGATTCAGTTTGAGCTAAATCTTGTATTGTGACTTTCTGAGTCATATATCTATAGCAGATGGCATTGTATTGATCATCCCAAGAGGCCGATTTTCCACATCCTAAAAATAATACAATACACAAACTTGCATGGTAAAATAAATCCCTTATGGGTTTATAAATATTTGAAAATGGTGAAATTACATACTATAGATGCTTATAGTCTGATATGTGCTGTGTATACTCACTAATTATTAAACTCATAAAACTTGAAAGATTAATTCCTTAACAATCCATTCCCTGCAAAAAAAGTTCAAAAACTTTCCTGTTTAGGTGCAAAATCGGAGAAAATTTGAAGCTATTCTGAAAGTGATGTGGTTTGTTTGTAAATCAGTGGTTTGTTTGTAGCTTCTATCAAATCCATCAAGATAACTAATTATTAAATGACTAAATAACAGTCAACCATTTTTTGGATCAGTATTTTCCTCACAAATTTCAGATTTGTTTATGATCAAATTAAATAGTTTGACTCAATTTGATTTTTCTACTAAAAACGACTGGAATTTCATTTTTAAGGCATAATTTCCCTGGATTTTGCACCTTTAGCAAATAAAATGTTTTTCAATTTATTTTTGCGCAGAATAGATTGTTAAGGAATTTATCTTGCAATTTTTGAGAGCTTAATGATCAGGAATGCAAGAGTCTTAAATAGGTATAAAAATAGTGGTTTTCCATATGCAGCCTAACACTAATGATGATCCTTATGGTTGCCATTTCAAGAGTGGCCTATAGTCCTCTACCATGCGTGAACTAATATAAATGTTGCATTTATACATGAATTTTTTTGCTATTGTGATCATTCGTGTTTGTTCAGTTACATATGCCCTTGTAAATTGTGTGACTTACCCCTACACCCCCAGACAAGTTGAGTCATTGCACCAAGGTTGATGACCAAAACATGTACATTGACGCACCCCTCAGTCACTTAGGTGACTGACTAAGCTTGCACGCTTTTGCCCAGACGTGAAACCGGCAGGTTTTCAGAACCAAAACCGGTTTTACCCGGAAAACCGGTTTTTCCTCCGCAATGTAAACAAGCTTTGAACATAAAGTGCATTACACAGTAAGTATGACTGCAGTGTACTGCACTGTTATATGATAGCTGCTAATGATATTTATACCACAGTATATTCTGTAATTAATGTTGAAAATGATAATGAAGGCATTGATCAATAAATTGTAGTAATAAACTATAATGTTGTTTGCGTGTTAAATCATTTTTAATAATCATTCTTGCTATGCTTTTACTTTAAGTAGGTCCCGTTTGTGCATCGTGGTGGCATTTTCTATTATACTTAAGCCACCAAAGGTTCCCGCCCTATAACCTTATATGGTATTTGCCTTCTTCAATGCGCTATAAAACTGTGTGAAGTGCTGGAGTGTAATAAGGCAAAAAAGAAAATGCTCGCTAATAAAAAGTAGTGTCCCACTCCCAACCAAATTCGTATTTTCTTTATGAAAATGGAAAATAAAATAAATAAAAGTGTATTATGCCTACCTGCAATCTCTGTACGGATCAGGATTGGAAATTAAATTGAAATACATTGTATTCTGTACTTAAACCAAACCAGACCTTGTTTCAGCAAGGAGCTTTGAAAACTTTTTTTTTTTACAACGCATGCCATGCACCCAAGCAAATTGTATAAAACAGCAAAACAAATCTGTATTTGAACATTCTGTTTGTACTTTTACTTGTGAAACAATATGCAGAGCGGAATGCAGAGATAACATTATTAATTTATGCATACCAACAGGCTTTTACCTAACAGGTCATCAAAAAAAACATATATAACTCGCTCCACTTTGAACCAATGAAATCATTTGAGCTTGTACCCCCCAAGTGAATAACACATGGTATGGGTTAATAACATACAACACATGATTGGAACGGAAAATTCCATCACTCATAGGATACCACAAACAGTACTATGAGTAAACCTAATTACAGGAAACGGAAAAAGTTTTTAAAGCAAAATGCATGAAATCTTTCGTTCTTTTAAAATCTGAACAATTTCAACTGGGACTGTTGTTCAGAGGTTTATTATATACATGAAAATGAGATAAGGGGAAGGAATACAAACTTATTGAGGGAATGAATGTAACCTTTTAGAAAGACTGAATGGTCTTTTTCACTTGGGACCTCATTATGAAATGTGAATCATACCAGCTTGGTTTGATTCACAAAACAAGCTGTAATAGCACGGGGATGATTTATCTTCGTTTTACAGTGCATTGTTATTCCATAACAATCATGCAATTAATTCATCCTCTAAACAATGCAACACCTATTTATAGCGACAATTTTCCCCGGTATAAGCTGCTGAAAATTCAAACTATAAAAAACTTCGAAAATGATGCGACAACCCTTGAAATCCCATTCATTATTCATGTTACTATGACAACATGTGAATCTAGGGTCATTCACACAAAGTTGCATTTGTATCAGTGGCCCATATACACATTTAATAATGTGTTATAACTTGTACTAGCTTTATGTACAGGCATAGGGTCAGTCAGTACAGTAGAGCCCGGTTGGGTGTGAATTCGTAAATGGTGTCGTAATACTTGGCCTGCGATTTGTGATATATTTGTCATTTTTAAATAAGAAAAGGACTCAGGAAAGAATCAACATGACTTCAAATAAAGGAATTATAAAGGAATGTTATGGTCAGAAAAATTTAGCCCAGAAAGAAGATGCAAATACATAGCATCATCGAGCCTGTTATTACAGGTACATTGTGACTATTGATTTCCAAACATTCTCAATCGTAATTTATTAATTGAATCTGCATAAATATCATATATTTTCACAAATATATCAAAAGATACTACAATAAACATGCTGACACAAAGCATGAACTTTCTTATCATTGAAATAAAACAGAATTTTACCATCTTTTGGCAATTGTTTTGTAGTGATTTGGTTGTTTTCAGTACTTCCAGTTTTTCATAAAATATGAATCAGACAGAAACCGCGGTTTCCTGAAACCGGTTTTAGTTACAAAACCAATATACCATGTAAGCTTATGACGGACATTTCTTATAAAGTGACTTACCCCAAATCACTCACCTCTGTACAAAGTCAATAGGTCTAAAGTAAATTGACTCAACCCAGAGTCACTCTGGTGACTGATAATTTGGTACAATGAGCATGTGAGTCACTGTTTCATATGTCAATGACTTACCTTTGACTGACATTGCCGGGGGTAGTAGGGGTGAGTCATACAACTGACAAGGGTATTACCTCCAATCAAAATATCATAGAAACAGCAGCAGTCAAGTCCAAAACAACTAAGCTGTAAATCCAAAGTTAATCCGACCACAATCTTGCAATCAAATGGTGATTATTAATAGAACACTCCGCAGACAACCAAGTAACAATAAAATAATTTCACAGAACTTTTCTCTTATTAAAAAAAAATGGCAATAATTGTCCACCGTCATACTTGGCTTTCCAAACAGCAATGATCCCCGATAGGAAGTAATGGGCTGGAACAGGACTTCCTACACCTCTCTTATTTCACATGACCCTACAAATTGCTTGCTGGGTTTTACAGCAAACAAATGTGTGCATGAGTTACTATGGAAATGGTACTTCTGTTTGGACAGTTACAGCATCATGATACCTGCTATCAGTAAATAGCTTCTATTTTGGACAGCTAAGTTTTTGCAGGGAGTTGTTTGTCATGCCTGCTATCAGTTTATACTGCCTGCTATCAGTTTATACTGCCTGCTATCAGTTTATACTGCCTGCTATCAATTTATACTGCCTGCTATCAGTATAAACTGCCTACTATCAGTTTCTACTGCCTGCTATCAGTTTATATTGTTGATTATTTGTCTGTCATGCCTGCTATCAGTTAAAGGAGACATAAAGTCAACTATTCTAGCTTAAATATTTGTATAATATATTTATATATATATATATATATATATATATATATATATATATATATATATATATATATATATATATATATATATAAATATATATATATATATATATATATATATACATATATATATATATATATATACATATATATATATATACACATATATATATATATATACATGTATATATATATATATTATATATATATATATATATATATATATATATATATATATATATATATATATATATATATATATATATATATATATATATATATATATATATATATATATATATATATATATATATATATATATATATACACACTTTATTTCTGCATCGTTTTAAAGCACGTTAAAACCATGGATCATTGTTTTGACATATTTTTCAGCCTTTACTGGTAATTTGAAGAATTAAAGGAATATTCTCGTGTTTTTTCAGTAACCTGTCATAAGAGACAAATGTTAGAAACAATTTAATACAAAAATCATGTTGATATGTTATTCCTACCAGGAGATATTCAAATTTTAAGATTTACAAAAATGTCAATAAACAAATAGGAAAAGGCTCAGTATGACATCACAGCAACACAATCTCCCACAAAGTTTATGTGTTTCATTAAAATCTATCATCCTTTTTTATTAATAAAACCTGCTAGAAAAATAAATTGATGAAAGTTCGGTATTTATATACATTGTCAAGTATACCCTACTTCAATTACTTTTGGAAAATCATTTCTAATCGTACAGAAAATAACAATTAATGTTCAAAGAAATACATAAACATTTGCGATGGAATTATCTCTATGACGTTATCATACACTAATTCATCATACTGTACAAAAACTTTAAAATGCCATAATTGGGAAATCTTTAAAAATCCATCTCCTGAACGGAATATGATATTAAACTGATTTTTGTACCAAATTGGCTCTAGAAGTATGCTCTTTCAAACAAATTTCACAAAAAAACCATGGAAATATTCCTTTAATATAGCCCCTACTCAAGTTTTGTGACATTCCTTACTTATTTTAAGGCTGGAAATCGCGATGTTTACGTTGTGTTTGTTGTAGGGATAGAAGAAATTGCACAAAAATTTGAGAGAGAGAGAATTAAAAAATAAACCCACAACCAAAAACCCCACATCAGGTCATAAAATCTTTATTCCATTCTCAAGTTATCTAAGTTTTAAGTTGTAACCTGCAAGCTGCCATTTTGTCTAAACATATGTGGTAGCACACATAATGCAGAGTTGGAATTAATCATACAAATTTTCCCACGACTGAATAAAGGTGTTTAAAATCTTCCCTTGAAATCATGACAGAAATAATATTAATGTTGTACAAACATTTAATATGCTTCCCTCTTACCCAATTGAATATACTATTCATCGCACAATTTACATGAGGATGTTTCGGAGCACATACTTACCATTTTCACTAATGCTTACTCAAAAAATCTGTAAAAATAGTTTTTGTTAAATATATCCACAAATTCCCATTTTTTCTGAGGTTATAACCTCTTGAAGCATAAACTTTTTTTCCAGGTCTGATATAATCTACAGTATTTCTATAGCATTCCCTTTGAAAATTTCTTTTTAAAACGTTTGGACGCTAAGTTCTAAATCATTAATATCAGATCCAAATAAAAATTCATAGACCCATGCAAAGGAAAATTTATTTCTTAGAAGTTAACAATTAATGTTTTAATAAATTAAAAAATTATGCTAAATTATTTCGTAGGATGACAAATTTCTTCAGATGACTTATAATTATTATTTCTATCATATCAAATTTTAAAATTAAATGTAGCTCTATATATTGCTTCTATTTGGCTAATTACAGAGAGTTTTTTTCTGTAACACCTGCTATCATTAAATGTCATGCCTGCTATCATTAAATAGTTCCATTGCCTATATTTGGAAAGTAATGTTTTTTTTTTGATCAGGTCTGCTATCAGTTAACGTCTCTGAGTTACGAAATAAGACACACCCACCATAGCAACGCGTTTACTAGGTGGGGAAAACAAACCTCAAATCCGCAATCATGCATTACCAATGCATTGACATTTAGATGTTCGCGAGGCTTGCCACATGCTTTGATTTATCTATGTCACTTCTCCAGATCTTTAGAGATTTTAGCAAAAGGTATGAACAAAATTCAGTTTGCTAAGTGTTCTGGATAATAGCAATCAGATTTACAAAGCCCGTAAGCACAATGTTTATTCACCATTTTGCCGTCATTCAGTCTGTGTGTGCAGAAATTTGTTTTTTACAGTAAATTGCATTGACTACATGAGCATGCGTCGCTAGCTACTTGTAATGTACCAGTACCGCATATGTTTGCCCCACTTAGTCATGCAGATTTTGTTGCTAGGCAAATTCATGCGTTGATTGGTTGAAAAAACTGTTAATCATCTAACTCAGACAGGTTAGTTAGCTCCATGCTCCTTGTAAGATGTCAAAGAGGGATTCAGTTATGAAAGGTAAATGACACCATACATTTACAACAATGCATTCAAAGTATTAAATTCCCATTCGCTTGTGCTTCACAATCTTTGGTATGAACCCTAGGTCTATTTTAAGAATCCAGTCTAACACAACAAGTGCAGACACAAAAATGATCATTCCTAAATGTTTTTAATGTTACTTTGCTGGCCAATGAAATTAGCCCTCATAACTATTTCAAGGTTACACCATTATGTGTTCCTCACTCCCCCTGCAGCAGTAACATTCTTGATTTTGTCATTTTTCAATATTTTTGCTCCTTTAGTAACATTAATTAATCTTGTGTTTAAATTCTTATTTAGCCGTAACGCTTTGACTCCCTGTAAGTACCTGAGCTAATCCACATGTGACGCATGGTCACAAGTTTGGTGTTTCAGCTCTACTCAAAGGGTTGTAAATGAGTGGAGTGGTTTGCCTGAGTGGGTGGGTTAGCTCTGATTCTGTTTATAATTTTAAAGTCAACATAATGTAAGTTGTTTATTATCTCCACCAACAAAGTTGGACGGAGATTATGCTTTCGCCTCTGTAAATTTGTTTGTTTGTCTGTTTGATTGTCATCAAGATATCTCAAGAGCTGATGACTGGATTTGGATCAAATTTGGTGTGTGGTTTTGTTACTGCTTAAGAAGGAAGTGATTACAACTTGTGATTAAAATTTGAGACATATTGGAACAGGGGAATGGTGAAAATGGGGAGGGGGGATTTTAAGGTGAGTTTGTCTTTCATCAAGATATCTCCAGAACTGATAATTGAATTTTGATTAAATTTGGTGTGTGGTTTTGTTACTGTTTTATGAAGAAGTGATTAAATTTTGGGACTAATTGAATCAGGGGAAGGGCAGAAATTGAGGGGTGGGGATGTTTTAGGATGAGACCTGTCAAGATTAAGTTGAAACTTTCCAATGGAATGTGCTGAACAATGACTTTGCACTCTGAATTAAGATCCAAACAATACATTTTCTGAACTCAAAGAGACTTACATCAAGTGTTCTCTGGAATCTATGAAAATGAAACAATTGGTTTCTACCATGAATGGAAAATGATGGAATGTGAATCCTGGCTGAATAGAGCTCAAATAATGATGCTTCACTTGAATAAAACTGAAAACAATGGTATGGCCTTGGAAGAAATCCAGTCAGAAGATAATCTTCAAGTGTTCAGATTGCAAACACTCATTATAGATCACAACTTAGGGATGAATCTTGGTGGACCTAGGATTTCTGAGGTAGATTATATTGGGTATGGGGATCAAATGAACTCTAATATCATTCTGGATGCTAAAATTGCAACGAGGTGGAGGTATGCGCTCTAGAGAGTGCTAACATTCTAGTTACAGTACTCACTGTGGGTGTCTTTGAATTTGTTTAGTTTTTCTGTATTTTCCTTTTGTGGTGGTGATGGTGTCAGTTTGGACTTTTTGTGGGATGGGTGACTAGCCCTGCTTACAGTAGCCGTCACCTTGTTATGTTACGTTACATATGCACGTGTTTGTAACCGAAAAAAGAACAATACCCAATTAAGGGCACTCTTTCAAAAAAGCAAAACTTATACGGCACCTAGCTATCATTATGATAAAGACTTATGTAATCATTACAGTAAATAGCAGACTCGATCTTTCAATTGTATTAACTAGAAATATAAAGGTACATGCACATGTAAGAGATTTCGTATTCAACAGAAAGAGCTTCGAATTATAAACAGTCTTTAAATTATGTCAAAAGTAGTTATTAGTTTCAGGCACTGAAAATCAAATACTGTATTCAAAGTGTTTTACCCTGTTAAATTTTAATCACAGTACCCCGACCCTAAGGGAGGTGCCATGGCATGGCCCTAATAATTTTCAAAGCAATAATATCTAAAAAAGGTCCTAACCTTTTCCAACATTCCTAGAATAACTTGAAGAGTTCATTTGATCTCCATATAACCAATACTGACACAGGAATCGTAGGCCCACCAAGATTCATCCCCAAGTTTTGATACATGAACCTTTATCAATTGCATTCGACACTTGGGAATTATCTTCTGACTGATTTCTTCCAAGCCCATATCATTGTTTTTAGTTTTATTCCAGTTATGCATTCATTGTTTGAGTTACTTTCAGTCAAGATTAGGGATTGTACTGGATATCGGGTCCGGCCAGACTATCCGGCTGGATATTGACAAAAAATCCGGTTCCAGCTGATTTGCACAAAAATCACACATGAGGAAAAAAAATCAAATATATTTCAATATCAAATAATAATACTCAGGGGCCTAGGGGTAATCCCCCACTTGAGTATTTTACAAAAGCAATACTTCCAAAATATAAACAATAGTATTTGTTTGTTTGTTTGCTTGTATAGCAAGTAACATAATAGTATGATTGATGCAAAGCTGTTATAGTTTCAAAAACAAAATACAAAATTTGAGCATATTATGTCACATCAACATGTCTTTCATATCATGTACAAGTCAAATGGTATGCAGAAGAAGTTTACTTAAAGAAAAATAAAAACAAAAAACTGGAAAGTATACTGTAAGATCAAAGGAGTAATCCTACACATCCACACTAATAACAAAGCATACACATCTCCCAAACCAATTACACCCTAACCCTAAAGTTTCCCTTTAACAACCTTTAATTTCATTGGTATTGGTAACTTACCGATATTGATATATAGTACTGTCAAAATCATATCAGTATTACTGATATAAATTGATTTACATTTGAAATTAAGAACTAACAGAACTACAATGTAATTCCTGTAAGTTACACACTGAGCAATATGGCAGTTCTGTTGCTAAGATGTTTTTCGTTCATGTTTCAAAAGTTGTGTTTTGAAATTTTGATGATGTTGCGCTCATATAAAGCAGTGCAAATAATTTTTTTGTTATTTCTGTTTTAGATATTAATTTCAAGCATTTCATAAGTGTTCAGACAATCAAATTTAGAGTAATTTTATGAGTTGTGACAGTATGAATGATTACTTATGCCGAATTTATGAATAGTTTTTTGCCATATTGAATATTTCTATATATACTGTTTTGTGCAAATTTTCAAAGCGGTGATATCGGTATTGTACATTTTCTGTATATATCGGTATATTACACATGAATCTTACAGGCTTTAGTTTGGGCCTGAAGTCTGGGTTTATTTATTCTGATGAAATCTGACATGTAATTTAAGGTCACTTGGCTTGGGCAAGAATTGCATCAAGCATCAACCTAAGATCAGTTACAGTTTCCCCAGCAAAGCAGACACAAAAGTTCCTCTTTTGATTACTTATTTGACCTCTTGACCTTTAAGGTACATAATCCACATTATAGGGGGACAAACTTGTCATCGTTCCACACCATCCTACCAAACATCAACCCAAGATCAATTACTGTTTCCCCAGCAAGGCAGTTACTGTTTCCCAAGCAAAGCAGTTACTGTTTCCCCAGCAAAGCAGTTAGTTTACTCAGCAAAGCAGATGCAATATTTCCTCTTTTAATCACTTATTTGACCTGACCTCTACAGTACATGACCCACATCATAGGGGGACAAACTTGTCATCATTCTATACCACACCATCCTACCAATCAACCAGAGATCAATTACTGTTTCCCCAGTAAAGCAGACAGAAAATTTGTGTCAGAGCAGAGGCCACTTATTCGACCTCTGACTTTTAAGATAAATTATAGGGGGTGGGGCAAACTTCTTAGCACCCCCACACCATCCCAACACACTAAAGGATTAGAATGCTTTACATCAGACATTGTGCATGCACCAAGTCTCAAGTGTTTCAAAGCTAAACTTACTGACACTTGTATTGCTAACTAGTTTTTTAAATATTTTTCACTCATACTTTTTACTCTCGGTTGGCGTTCATGTCCTCTTGAAGGATTTTTGCCGACTTAACCGATTTAGATTCAGATTTAAGTATGATCCCATTACATAAATTGATCTCTTCATAAAATGATAAATACTCCCATTTTATTTTTCGAGTGGTTCAAAAGCTTCCAATTAGGTCTAAATATACATGCACAAATCAATGATAAATTCAACAACACTATGATCACAATTCAGCCTGGTTTCCCACCTTTTTCCAGCAAATAAATCAGATCATATGTTGCGCACCGGAACCACCATTTACAACGCGTCTGACACGTGACGTAAATATGTACGTACCTCACGTATATATGTACACGCACGCGCACGGTGTACTAGTACGGCGTGGTACGTTAATGATCATGATCAAACAACTGGAATTTGGAAGCTGGAACGAACTTGGAATTGAGCCTTTTGTTGCCGCCCAAGCAGGTATGCATATGAATCATGGATTTTGCTTACTGTAGTTTTAATTATTCTTAAGAGGAATTGTGCAACAGTTTGTTTCTGAAGCAAATAAAAGAATATTCTGTAAGAATAGTTGTCATTTCATTTTTGCCCTAGCCTTATATGTTTATGTTATTGTACTGGCTGAGCTCAGTGTGTTAACACTAGGCCTAAGTGTGTTAGGCCTTACATTGTTCAAACGACTAAGCTAACTAGTAACAGTATACTTTAGGCTACTAACACAGAGAACTAGACTTTTCTTTGAACTGCTTTTCTTGTTTGAGTGATCATTAGGTAACCATTGAGGCAAGAATGTTATGATGTTGAACCTCCTATACCATGATACTATAGCCTAGGCCTACTGTAGGCCTAATGTATGTAGGCCTATGGTATGTTATTGATGGGTTGAAAGAAAGACTGCTCTACCACTCGTTCAGTTTTCTTGCCTAAGCTACTGCCAGACTAACGTTAGGCCTAGTCTATATGCTAAACTTACATTAACAGTTAGCCTAACATAGTATTATCAGAATCATAATGCGGTAGCCTATGTTGTTGTAGCGTATCCCTTTACATCATTCCATGTAGGAATGGGGTACATCAATGAAATTTGGTAGAGAGGTGGAAGGCTAAGTTACCTTCAAAGTAAGCGAGAACACAGTGTTGTGTGTGCATGCTGATTAGCTAATTTGCATGATAAAACAAATATATTATTTCCAATTTCATGTAGATTGTTTCATGCATGATCATGAAAAGTAGGTTAATTGTTAAATATCAAATGCTCTATCTTTATGATAAATTTTGGGGTCATTCATTGATGCATACTATTTAGGTGATTTGCATATTAATGGCTTTTAACAAAAATGTTTAACTTTAAGTCATAATGTGAGATATATGAATGAAGTACATCAAAGGTAATTGGCATAGAGGTGAGAACTAAAGTACATTTTAAATAAGGATGAAAAGGGGTGTTGTGTGTGCATACTAATTTGCATAATAAAGACAAATGTATTATCAAATGTTCTGTCTTTACGATAAGTATCGGGGTCATTATTGCATAATAATTAGATGATTTGCATATCAATGGGTTTTACCAAAAACACAATTTTTTAAGTCATAACTTCATAAACAATTTTAGTGCAGGAATTCTCTTCCGAGTGTAGTTGACAACCTATTATTAATGCTTTTTACTTAGGTTTTTTTTTTTTTCATTAGACCTTAGGATTTTCAAGGAATTTTTTCCCAAATCTTAGGATTTCAGGGATTTTTTTTCAAATCTTATGCTCATGTCTGTTTAAGTTTTAGCAAATTCTTTACTTAATTTCAAAGTTACTTTCTTTCCAAAACCTAAAAATCAACAGGGATTGATGTTAGCTTTACATTGCTGTACGCTAGGCTAAATGCCGTTTTTTAAGGCTATGATTCCACTTTTATTTTGCAGAATTTTGCATGAATACCCAAATATTGGTTTATTCCTACATGGGTTAGTTTTCCAATTTTAATTTAGACATATTGTCACTGGGGAGTGACAATATGTCGAAATTAGATTTCATTCCTTTCTGTAATATAAAACATATCCATCACTTTATTCCGCGTTAGACAAATACAAGAGTCACTCGCTAAACTTGGCAAGGCTTAATTAAGTGTGGTGAGTACCACACAGTACATTGTAATATTTCTATCAGCCACAATTATTGTTTTCGACAATAATGGGGGAGATCGGGGGGGGGGGGGGTCTGCTTTTCAAGAATAATAGACCTTTTGTAAGAGAAGAATAGTTCACACACTACCTACATGAGCAATTATAAAAGCCAAAAAAAATGAAGAATAAGATTTTGTTGCGAAGTCAAAAAATTCGACATGAACCTTCATATTACCAACCTTAGAACCTTTTCTTTCTGGATCTTCTTTTTACACCTGGCACTTCTTTATATCAAAGGGGGTGGTCTGACACCAAAACCCCTGGCTACACCTCTGTGGGCCCCTCTCCCTGGCAGAATTCTGTAGGTAAGCTTTGTATGGTGAAATATTCAAGTTTGATACATTTCTATACATGTTTGAGTAAAAAATTGCATTTTGGTTTTTAAAAAAATCTCTTCAATTTGGTTTAAAATAGCCCAAATTTGTTGATTAAAATCTTATAAGTTGCCCAAAGTTTGATAAAGATAAGCCAAAGGTGATTGATAAACGCCCAGATTGGTTTAAACTTTGGATAAATTGGGTTGAAAATGACCATAATTTGGTTAGAAATCGCCCAAATTTGCTTTAAAATGCTGAAATGTGCTTTAAAACACCAAAATTTGGTTAGAAGTTGCCCAAACTTTGTTAGAAATATAGCTCGAATGTGGTTGAAAATGCTCTGATTTGTTTAAATTTTGCGTAATTAAAAAAAAAAAAAATGCAGTTATAGATCGCAGATACAGTAGTGCTTGCATGGCCTAAAGTTTGTTAGAACTCGCCAATATGTATTAGAGTAAGTCATCAAAAATTGGTTCAAAATATTCCATTTATTCAAATTGGCTAGTTTTATTCACTTTTGTCAGTTTGTTCGACAGCTTAGTCACTAGTAGTACTGGACATTTTTTAGGTAAAATTTGGATTATGAAAACACATTTTTGGCAACCCTCTGGCGTCGAAAGCTAGATACAGTACATCACTTCAGTCCAAGTTGCCATGAAAACTACAGTAATGTAGAGCAATCATGACAACAAAATTTAATAAAGGCACGCATGCACATATGGTGCCTTAATTTGGACCCTATCCTGCCCTGTTTTTACGTAAAATTATTTGAATATAATATCAAAACAATCTATGCAAAAGTTGTTACTACTGTACTGTATATGACAGTAGTCAATTCTAATTGTTTTTCTTCTTGAAAGTTGCACCTACAAAAAACCTTAAACATTCAGCCTACCAAAGTGTCCTTAACCCTTACTCTCCCAAGGTTCCAAAAATAGAATAAGCTATTTCTGAAATTTTTGGAAAGAGGATTTTTTCAGGCTTTTCTGTTCCATTTGTACCAAAACAAGTTCAACTTTTATGAAAGCTAACATGTTGAACTTTACAAAAATGTGCATATTTTCGAACTCAAATATGCAAATTAGGTCATTGAGTTAGTATATTAGGTCTCCAAACATTCTATCTTTATGACACGCTTGTGCCTTGTGGCTAAATAGCAAAAAAATATGGATAGAATTTCTGAATCGTCCTTGGAAAGACCTTTCCTTTGATACTATTCATGGATTTTTAGGAATCAAAAAAAAAAATGATGCAAATATGAAAAATCTGGTACATTTTGACCTAAAAATTATCCCCCGATTCTGTGAATAATCTATCTAATAGTGTATGGCACTAAATTTTCCAAAAAAATGCATTTTCCCTTCTATGATGTCCAAAACTAATAGAATGCAGAAAAACATGATGTTTACATCATCATTTGCAAAAAATGAAATAAGAAATTATGCAAATGATATGCAAATTAGGTCATTTACCTCATTTATTATGCACAAAAGTGTTTTTTGTTTATTTCTGACCCAATTTCAGCCAGTACAAGCTTCACAGCTACTTTTATGTTGATAGACTATGCTGATTATCTATTGAACACTTACTTCTGTTCATTCCACATGGAATTCATAAGAAATGTTTGCCGAAAAGGTCCAAATTTGTAGAGTCTTCTGCTATACCTTGTTGCTGCAATAAGAATTAAAAAAAAAAAATTGCAACTATATTCATTCAACTTACTTTAGTTTGGTCTTCCCATAACCAGTTACCGAAAACCTCGTGTCGATCCCGGTCACTCTCCACCAGTACTTCCCACAGATGATAGTCTTTATCGGCTGCAGGGATGACCTTCGACCATTGTATCTCCTGCAGCCGAGCGTTCCGCTCTTCCATCCTGGTTTTGAAGGCAGCTTTTTCCGCTGCAGTCGGATTTTCTTTGAGTGGTGATGGTGGCGAGACTGCAGCGGAAGGCCTGGATGAGGGGCCTGGGCTCATCTTCAACGGTCTGTCCCTCTTCCTCTTGGGTTGGGGAGTAAGCGGGCGACTCGTCCTCTTCAAGCATCGCATAACATGTTATCGCATAACATGTTATTGTAGTTTCTAGTAGCGGACGGCTCGTCCTCTTCAAGCATCGCATAACATGTTATCGCATAACATGTTATTGTGTTTCTAACCTGCCCCACAATTTTGTGGTAACCGTGGGGATAGACTTTTACAGCCGGGAAGCCGGGGTACATACAGGGGTCCAAAATGTTTGTTTTATCGATCTAGTCATCACCACAACAGTGGCATAGCCAGGGGGAGGGGAAAAGGATCATGGTCCCAAAAAATGGGGCATCAAAATAATGTTTTGGTACTAGGCCTATATACAAGCATTTTCCTCTAAATGGGCCTGGGGCACCCCAACATGTGTATTTTGCCTAACATGGGACCCCTACTCCACTTTCCCCCATAAAATTGTGATTTCGGCCCCTGAAATAATGGAACTTGGATTTTGTGAAATTGGAAATACACATATTTCAGTAGGCCTAAATTTACAATTTTGCCATTGGGAAATACATATATTTCAGTCCATTTAGAAATGTTATTATTGGGGTTCAGCTTTCATTTGTTTCATCCCGGCTATTATAGAAAAGACCTAAATCCTTTTTTTTATATGTGATTTTAGTGTCCCTTTTACTTGTTTCTCGTAACAAGCAAAAAAACTCCGCTAATTTATCATTATAATTCTATAAGCCTTATTTTATTACTACACATTTACAATGTAGTACTTTCGCTATTTTTGGAAGAAAACACTCACCAACTCCGTAATTTGGAACAGATCACTATCCATCTCAGCAGGCTCTATATTCTGCTCTTCCTCAATCTGGTCGAGTTCTGGTACATCTTCTTCATCAGAAGTACCTTCCGACCCCTCTGAATCATCATTATTCTGAAGAAAACATAGGAGTCGGAAGGCACGTTCGACGTTGTAACTTGTATCTCGCCATTTTGTGATGTCGAATAATGCGAGAAAAAAAAAAAAAAAAAAAAAAAAAAAAAAAGCAAATTGAGCGTCATCATCAGAGACCTTTTAGGCAGTTAGAGGGGTGCATCTGTTATTGTAATAGTTCGTCTGAACGATCTATTTCTCCTCTATCCGTAGAGATTTTAAAAATTCAATACAATATTTGGGCGTTTTTATATTTTTTGATCAAAAAGGTCCAAAATCACAAATTTTGGCATATTTTCTCCAAAAAACACAAACATTGACCAAGTACAAGTAAAAGTCGTGTAGCAACCAACAATTCAAACTATCTTTATACTTTACCTGAAGAAAAAAAAATAGAAAAAATATTCACGTATGACATTCTTCTTTCTCGCGTTTTTTTTTAAATTCACTTTTTGTAACGATTTTACTCAAAAAAATTCAATATAACTCCCAACAAAATAACCATATTATGAAAGATCTATTCAATCTGGTTTGAATGAAGTTATTTGCAGTTCTATAGGATTTTGGGAAGGTACTCAAAAAAAAATTTGGAAAATGGATCGTAACTGTCAGTCACCTGGGAGAGTAAGGGTTAACTGCAGGAAGCCTCACATAGTTCTTTGAATTCTGCTAATCTCTTTTAGACCTTCCCTTTTCTAGTATAGACATGGATCCTGCAGAAGCATATCCCAGTTACAAGGGCCTTGCACACCAAACAAGACATAACACAATTTTTTAAAGAAAACTTTAGTACCTTTGAAAATGAAAAGTTCTTTCTTCCTGATTTTGTTTTTGCTCATTTGTATATTTTTATGTGTTGGGAAATTCAGGTTGAAAAATTTTAAAATACTGAATACAAGAACAGATTTACACTAATGATATCACATTGTTTTGTGAGTTTGCCTTCTAATTGCGCATGGTGTCATGAAAATTTAGTAAAGAGAATGTTGTTTGAAATATATTTCATATTGTTTAATACAAAAAATTGTGCCTCATCACTTTCGGTGTGCAAAAGCTTTCTTTCTACCATTTAAAAAATCTATAAAAAACAATTAAAGATTTCTTCGTACAATTTGTATTTTTATTTTCATATATTCAAATCTAATCCCTTTGATCTCCTCGCGACATACTTTTCTTTCCATTGTTCTTATAGCACATCCTTTTATATTTTTGATAAAAACAAGTTATTCTTTGTCAAAATGTCTTTTAAGACCTCTCACATTGTCCTTTTGTTTTTATCCATTGCGTAGGAAATGGTTGAGCTTGTCAGTGGGAGCAGGGTGAGAATCCGCAAGTCACAAATGCTGTATCTGAATCTACAGAAGAGCTCAAACAAAGACAATTTGTTCGTCTCGTTCTACTTACTCTCTTCAGCACTGAGAAGCTGAAGAACGGATGCGCCAAGGGCACAACACAAGAAGGGCACATAACAAAGCGGAACAAGAGAACAGTGGTCCTTTGAATGAAAGGAAGCTGAATGCTCTGAAAGGTTGGTAGGCTTCTTCTTTTCAAGGGCACATTTACACCAGAATTAAATTTATTGTCAATCTTGAGTAAGATTAATTAGTAGACATTGGGACACACTACTTGCAAGAAAATTTTCATTTTTCCATGAGAATTTTCATTTTTGCTCTTTGCCAAATGTACTAATTAGTTGTCAATAAGCAGGGCCGGATTTACACATGAGGGATCTCTAACGTATGCCACCTGGGCCCCCTCCTACACCCCCTCCCTAGATGAAGTTTCAAATTTACCCCACTTCTGTGACTAATCTTACTTCAAAACAAAAATATATTGATTCAAAACAAAACACAATTCACATATGCATGGGGGCCCCCACCTCAGTTTGGGTGTCCCCTTGATTCAAGAAACAAAGTGGTGAAAGAATCATTCAAAAAGCTTATTTTGTTTTAAAGGAGATATTTATTCAAATACCCCTTTCACTTGCATAAAAGTGACTGAAATCAGACTAATGAGTGTCAGTACAGAATAAGATTTTTGAATGATTCCTTCACCATTTTGTTTCTTTTTATGTCCTCTTTTATATAAGATGGACTTGTGTGACCACTAAACTTATCCTTCATATGGTCTAGAAAGGTCAATTGTTGGGCCTCTGCTATTTTCATGACTTTTAGTATATCTGTACAGTAGTCATCTGAGTTCATGTTGTTCCTACCTACTGTAACCCTATATACCTCTAAGAAGCTTAATTTTTAATTTTTTTTCTTTTTATTTGTTTGCTTTTTCAGGTTTTGTGATCAGAAAATATAAAACATCAGCCACTGACAATAAACCGGCTCTGGAGAAGAAAGACTTTAACAGATTATTAACGGCAAATGTAGTGAAATTAGGGCAAGGGGGGAAGAGTGATTGATTTGATCTTTTCTGTTTTGGATCTAATTTTCATTTTATGACTGAAGTTTTCATATTTACAACAAAAGATCCTTTTACATAATTATAAACTTTGGATGTCCTAACTTCAAATTCTATTTTAATTTTGACATGCAAGTTTTCAAAAAATAAATTCAGGAGCATACTAAAATGCCAGGTGGGGGCGGAAGGGGGGAGGGGCAAATTTAAGTTTGATCCCAAAGGGTTTGAATAGTTCTCTCAAAATGGCATTTTTTTTATTTTTCAAAAAAAATGGCTAAATCTAGAAGATTCTTCAAAATTGTCTAAAATTTCCTAGGCCAATTTTCTTTAAATTTTTAGCATTTTTTACCAATTTCTACCCCTTTAAAAAATAAATCACACCTTTTACAGGAACATATTCAATTTGCATCACATATGCGGAATATTGTCGCGGTCAAGCAAATCCAATCATCAATGCCTGAGATATGTTGATGACCTACTAGTTCACTAAAACATCCCTACCCCTCCATTTCTGCCCTTCTCTTGTTCCAATATCTCCCAAATTGTAATTACTTCTTCCTTAAGCAGTAAAAACACCACACACCAACTTTAATCAAAATCCAGTCAACACTTTTAAGATATGTGGATGACAAACAAATAGTCAAACAAACAAACGCAGGCAAAAACATAAGATCCGTTGAACTTTGTTGGTGGAGGTATTACAAAAACATAACCTCTATCCAACTTGGTTGGCAGAGGTAATAATACAAATGACGGATAATAATTACAAGCCACTAATAAAGGGTAATAAGTACAGGGCACCAATGGAGGGTGTAAGTACAGGGCACCAATGAAGGATGAAAAGTACAGGGCACCAATGGAGGGTGTAAGTACAGGGCACCAATGAAGGATGAAAAGTACAGGGCACCAATGAAGGATGAAAAGTACAGGGCACCAATGAAGGATGAAAAGTACAGGGCACCAATAAAGGATGAAAAGTATAGGGCACCAATGAAGGGTGATAAGTACAGGGCACCAATGAAGGGTGATAAGTACAGGGCACTAATGAAGGGTGATAAGTACAGGGTACTAATGAAGGGTGATAAGTACAGGGCACTAATGAAGGGTGATAAGTACAGGGCACCAATAAAGGATGAAAAGTATAGGGCACCAATGAAGGGTGATAAGTACAGGGCACCAATGAAGGGTGATAAGTATAGGGCACCAATGAAGGGTGATAAGTACAGGGCACCAATGAAGGGTGATAAGTACAGGGCACCAATGAAGGGTGATAAGTACAGAGCACCAATGAAGGACGAAAAGTACAGAGCACCAATGAAAGATCATAAGTACAGGGAACTAATGAAGGAAGATAAGCACCGGGTGCAAATGAAAGATAATGAGTACAGGGTACCAATAAAGGCTAGGGCACCAATGAAGGCTAGGGCACCAATGACGGATGATAAGTACAGGGCACCAAAGAAGGATGACAAGTACAGGGCACCAATGAAAGATCATGAGTACAGGGCACCAATGAATGTAGGAATGTGATCGAAAACATTGTTTACTGTTTACAAAATTAATACAATGTTTACATGGAAGAATCACCCAGAAAGTGCCCCTATCAGTTTCCCAACAATACTTCGCATTCAAAATCAATATTCATTCACAACCACAGACAAAACTTTCAATCAATGATTTTACAATTCAAACTTAATGAGCGATCAACCAAGAATTTGGATATTATCCTTTTTAATGCAGGAGTTAAATTTGCACAAATCTTTCACTTTGATTCGCCGAATTTAGAGCTACTTGATGTAGGCTTATGCCCGATTACTATTAATAACAATACAGGCTTAAATCTGAATTACTTTAACACCCATTTTACAAGCTGTAAAATGGACACAGAAATACAAGGATAAAAAAACATTTATTGTTATTTTCACCACAAATAAATGCAAAGATTACCTGATGAGTCAAATATATTGTGCAAAAAAGAAAAAAAGATTGCACAACAATCAAACAAAAATAATGCGAGGTTGCTGAGAATTCAACATGGTTTAAAAACATCAACGCCATTTTGCCAAGACGATTGCATAAAATACAGTAGTTGGGAATGACACTGAATTGGAATATTTTTTATACAGTATGCTAGCTGCAAGCTGGTGGTGCACTTTTGAATCTTGTACAACATGGCAATATGTGCTAAAAACATATCAAAATGCTTGCAAGACACAGCAATTAACTTGCAAATATTTCATTTCTGCATCGTTTTATAGCACGTTAACACTATGGATCATTATTTTTGACAACTTCTTTCAGCCTTACTAGTAATTTGAAGACTTATTATAGATCCCTATTCAAGTTTTGTGACATTCAGTACTTATTTTTAAGACTGGAAATCGCGATGGTTACTTTGTGTTTATTGTAGTGATGTAACCAATTCCGCAAAAAAATTATTTTATTTTTGGTGTGTGATCACATTTTCAGCAATCGTGTACGCAATAAACGATTTAAAAAATTGGATCGTTTATCGTTTACTGAATTAAATGAAAATGCACATCCCTAAATGAGTGACATAAGTACAAGGCACCAATAAAGGATAATGAGTACAGAGCACCAATGAAGGGTGTAAGTACAAGGCACCAATAAAGGATAATGAGTACAGAGCACCAATGAAGGATGATAAGTACAGGGCACCAATGAAGGATAATAAGTACAGGGCACCAATGAAGGATGATAAGTACAGGGCACCAATGAAGGATGATAAGTACAGGGCACCAATGAAGGATAATAAGTATAGGGCACCAATGAATGATGATAAGTACAGGGCACCAATGAAGGATAATAAGTACAGGGCACCAATGAAGGATAATAAGTACAGGGCACCAATAAAGGATAATAAGTACAGGGCACCAATGAATGATAATAAGTACAGGGCACCAATGAATGATGATAAGTACAGGGCACCAATAAATGATGATAATGTACAGAGCACCAATGAAGGATAATAAGTACAGGGCACTAATGAATGATAATAAGTACAGGGCACCAATGAAGGATAATAAGTACAGGGCACCAATGAAAGATGATAAGTACAGGGCACCAATGAAGGATGAAAAGTACAGGGCACCGATGAAGGATGATAAGTACAGGGCACCAATGAATGATAATAAGTACAGGGCACCAATAAAGGATAATAAGTACAAGGCACCAATGAATGATAATAAGTACAGGGCACCAATGAAGGATAATAAGTACAGGGCACCAATGAATGATGATAAGTACAGGGCACCAATGAATGATGATAATGTACAGAGCACCAATGAAGGATAATAAGTACAGGGCACCAATGAATGATAATAAGTACAGGGCACCAATGAAGGATAATAAGTACAGGGTACCAATGAAAGATGATAAGTACAGGGCACCAATGAAGGATAATAAGTACAGGGCACCAATGAAGGATGATAAGTACAGGGCACCAATGAAGGATAATAAGTACAGGGCACCAATGAAGGATAATAAGTACAGGGCACCAATGAAGGATAATAAGTACAGGGCACCAATAAAGGATAATAAGTACAGGGCACCAATGAAGGATAATAAGTACAGGGCACCAATGAAGGATGATAAGTACAGGGCACCAATGAAGGATAATAAGTACAGGGCACCAATGAAGGATAATAAGTACAGGGCACCAATGAAGGATACTAAGTACAGGGCACCAATAAAGGATAATAAGTACAGGGCACCAATGAAGGATAATAAGTACAGGGCACCAATGAAGGATGATAAGTACAGGGCACCAATGAAAGATAATAAGTACAGGGCACCAGTGAAAGATGATAAGTACAGGGCACCAATGAAGGGTAAAGTAAGCAATAGAGCAACTCAGAACAAAGATTCACAACCTACCTTCCTTTCTGGGCATCACAATTCTCCAATACTGTTTTGTTTATGGCAAGAATCTCATCTCCGCTCCTTAACCTCCCATCCTGCAAGGCATGACCACTGGGAAGAACCAAGCCTATCCTCACATTACCTACAATCCTCTCCCTTTGAGAGGAACTTTCGCTCATCTGTGCTGAAGTAATAGTGACACTTCTTCTCCATGCCTGTTTATCATGCTTCAACGTTACTGCTGTCTCCTGTAAGGTAATCCCAAATTCCTGTAAGGTTTTTGGTGGTGACTGAAACAGGAACAGGCCTATTTCCTCCTTGTTGGCCTTGACCGGGGTGACCAATGGCCATTCACCCGCTTTGTCCTGTATAGCATCATCTGCTTTACTAGTCCTTGGTACTGACCTGGATATCTTGGTTAGGGAAATATTGAGGGCAGATATGGTTTTTTGAGAAACTATATCTTGTGTGGGAGCAGCAGATTGATTGAGAAGTGCTAGAATGCGGAGAGCGTTATCTGGAGTGACAGGCATCTTTGTTCGTACCTTACATGGTGCATTAGTACCTGGAAACAAAGAACACGAAAATTGAGATCTATAGCCGTCCACGTGTAAACAGCAAAGTTATCACGAAATACAATAACAAAATTCAGTCCGACAAGGATATAGTTACATGACGAAAAAATTCTCTTTAAGCCTACCCGCACCTGACACCTGAGTCAATCCTGAAAACTTAGGTAATGACAATTACCAACCCGACTTCCTGTTCAGTGTATTGTGTTTCCACTCCAAACAATGATTGTTTATCTTCCATTCCCATGCACACCACAGCCAATTAGCCCAAGGCTATTTGTGTGTATAAGAATACACAAAGCAAGAGCTGAATAATCAAGGCACTTTTGTGATTGAAATCACTCATTTGTGTTACGTGTCTTAATGGGAGAAGTTTTGTTTTTTAAACTGGTGATAAAACAAGCTGTGTATCATAACGCCTGAGGTAAAAAAATATTGCTTCATGTACCCTGTGCCATCAGGAACCAGGATGGGAACTAGCGCTTCACCCAATTTCAGACTCTTGTCTATCTAACCAGGGTTGATGTCCCATGAACAGGGGTGATCAATTCTAAGATGAATTCTTAAATTTTCAAGTCAGGCCCCTATGGTTGATTACAGTACAGTTTCAAGGTATATATTAGCTAAATTGATTTCAAATTCACTAAAAACATTCAGAAAGCAAAAAATAGCGTTTAATTTCTTATGTAAATCTGTTTCTTTTTAACCGTCTGCCATTTTTCTTTGAAAAAGGGCAGGTAATTCTAATGAAGAGGATTTGATTTTAACCTCAAGCTAGAGAAGACATTTTAAACAATTTCAAGGTCTGAAATTAAGGGAAGAAATATAAAGAAATACAAAAGCGTTTTGTTTTTCTGTTCATGCATCGCATTTCTTCCATACATTAAAACATTTTAAAACTTCCATACTTAATCATGACTTAAAAACTATATACATGCTATTTCAAAATTCAGACTTTTAACTTGGAATGTACGCTCTTTTCGGTACGTGTTTGAACAGATAACTTTGTAACTGTCCATAGACCTGTAAAGATATTTCAAGACAGTGTACAGTCTAAGAAAATATGCAAAATGTCATGTACAGGTATGATTCAAAATTTGAGTATTCGGGATGATGTCACAATAACGTGTGTAAATCTGAACAACCAGTTTGTCAGTGAAAACAAAAGCATTTTTGTGAAATCGGTCACCTTTTAGAGGCCTAAATCTCTACGTTCGCGTTGGTAATTTTGCAGGAAATTGTTGCAAATGTGAAGGAAATATCGTAGAAAAGATCATTTTCAAGTTTGAAATATAAGATAAGATAAGATAGGATAAATCTATTTCGTCCACAACAAAATATGGAAATTTGTCGCCCTGTAGCAAAACGTACAAAGTTATTTAAAAAGATATATAAATATAAAAGTTACATAAAAGTTATATAAAAAAACAGTAAATTACGAAAAATAAAAATTGCAGTAAATATTATTGAATGGTAAAAAACAATAACGTCCAAGAGATGTAAGAATATATATTTATCGTAAAGATATATATGTATCGTGCGTACATAGAATAAAGCGTGGTATTTACTTGTGCACAAATCGTAGCACCTTTTCACCAACAAAGAGTCCCGGATGTTCAAAATGCCCAGATGACCAAATACTTAAATAAGCATGACAGCTCAAAATATTTATGTAGTGCTGTATACAAACAGCACTTTTTTTATATAATGAAAATGACATTGATTGGGATATCTACTCCTGTTAGACTTTGGTCAAAGGTAAAAAACTCTTAGTCAGAATTAACTTCTTCCCTTTGTGGCAAATGATTGATAAAACAAACAAACAAACAGTTACAGTGCAGTGTGCCTAGTCAAATGTCATACTTTAATAAGAAAATATCAAAGCCTTATTAACTGGCCCATTTCTTAATTGATTTTGGTTTGTTTGTTTGTTTGATGAGGACTTAACGGCACCACACCAACAAAGGTCAAATTGTGCCTGAGAGGTCAGATCATTCTAGAGGTAAGAAGGAAAGGAAACAGGGGGAAAATGAGAGAAATTCAAGAACAAAAGGTCAGAAAGCTGTGATTGAGAGTGGAGGTGCATGGTTGAAACAAAAACAAAGTAGAGAGGGGGTGGAAGAGGAGAATTAAATATGGTTGTAGTGGGAGGCATGATGAAGGAAGGAGATAATTTTATCCCGAGGATTTTTCTGGAAGAACTCAGCAATTGAGTTGTGGGGAGCGAGGGAAGCTCTGGGAAGGTTGCACAGGGGGCAAGCAAGGAGAACGTGATGGATTGTGAGGGTGCAATGGCAATTGTTGCAGAGGGGTTAGGGGGAGTCAATAAGGAGGTGGGAGTGAGTGAGGTGGGTGTGACCAATTCTAAGACGGATAATATGAACGTTGTCGATACAAGAGAGGTTGTTGATGGTGGATTTGATCGGGATTGTGGGCTGGATGACATGGAGTTTGTTATCAATTTGGGAGTTCCATGAGGTTTGCCAGCGGTCACGAACAAGGGAAGCGATAAGCGGTTTGATGTCAGAGAGGGTTTTGGGAAAAGGGGCAGGGAGGAGGTTGAGGGCAAGCTTAGCGGCTGCATCAGCCCTGTAATTACCTGGGATGCCAACATGGCTGGGTATCCAGAAGAAAAGAATACTTTTCCTGCAGAGGGTGGGAGAAAGGAGTTTCCAGAGGAGGAGGTGGCATGTGAGGTTATCCCATTTAAGATTGAGTAAAGAAGTAAGAACAGCCTTTGAGTCAGAGAAAATGGCAAAGTGGCTGAGCGGAGAGATTTTGGTTTGGTTTGGTTTAATGTAAGCTTGCACGGTCTCCCAGTTTAGTAATTAAAACCGTTTTCGCGAAACTGTGGTTTTGGTCTGATTCATGTTTTATCAAAAAACGAAAGTACCAAAAAAAACAAATGACTGTAAAAAATAAAAAATATGGTAAAAATTGGTTTTATTTCAATAAAAAAAAAGTTCATGCTCTGTGTAAGAATAAATTTTGAAGCATCTTTTAATATATTTGTGAAAATGTGTGATACTTATGCAGATTGAATTAATAATACGACTGAAAAATGAGAATGTTTGGAAATGCAATGCATAGTCATAAATATTACATGTACCTGTAATAACAGGCTCGAATCTGCTCGATGTCTCTTTGTGTATTCTTTATGGGCTATATTTCCACAAACACAACAACTGCACCTTTATAATGCCTTTTATTTTAAGTCCGTAACATTCTCTGCCCGGATCCTTTGTCTTGTAAAATTCTTTGTTAATCCATTATAATTCCCGGCGATAAAAATATCGCAAATCACAAGACCATTCACTCATAAATTCACAACCAACCCCGCCCTACATGCACTGTGCAAGACTACATTAACTCCCGCATTACCTTCAATTTTGTGAATGAATATCATGACTCACAAGTGTGACTTCGGTGCCGTAATTGGTCAAAGTTAACATTATTCCCACTGTATGCAAATCAGCGCAAGGGGTAATTATTTTTCTCACACGCTGTGCCAGTACAGTAACAACAGGGAGCTGTTGTTTTGTCAAAGTAACAGCTCCCTAGTAACAACAAGTTAGCGGGATTTTTTTTTCACTGCCCGACGATAAGCAATAAGGGCCAATAATTTGTTCCTTGACGCTGTGTATCATATTTTCAAAAGTTTTTCAAGTTTGAATCTGGGAAAAAGCGTCGCTATAAATAGCATGGTAGATTGTGTGATCGTTATGGAATAACACGATGCAAAATGAAGATAAATTTTCCCCGTGCTATCAGTATCACACACCAGTAAGCTGGTATATGATTCACCATTAGATCGCAAGAGAAAAAGACCATTCAACCCCCCCATTTTTTAAAAACTTCTTTCCGATCTCATTTTCTTGCGTAAAATACACTTTTGAACAACTGTCCTGATCAAAATTGTTCAGATTAAAAAAGAACAAAGGGTTTCATGCATTTTGTTTGAAAAATTTCTTCCGTTTTATGTATACTCATAATAGCACTAGCAATGGAATCTTCCGAATTGACCCATGGCACGTACTTGGGGGTACAAGCTCAAATGATTTCATTGGTTTGAAGTAGAGCGAGTTGATATGTTTTTTGCAGACCCGTTAGGTGATAACCTTGTCGGTATGCATAAATTAATAATATTATCTCTACCTTCCACTCTACTTATTGTTTCACAAGTACACAGAACAAACAGAATGTTGAATTACAGATGTGTTTTGCCGTTTTATACAATTTTGATTGACCAAAAATATTGCTTATCAAAGTTAAATGTTTCAAATCAATGTACAGTAGAACTAAAAATCTTATCTGCAAAGTGCCGAAGAATTGATTTTACTTGGGTTTATGTGTGCGGCCTGTTTGAAAAAAATAAAATGTTTTCATACATGTAGCTCCTTGCTGACACAAGGTCCGGTTTAAGTACGGAATACAATGTAATTCAGTTTCGTTTTCAATCATGATGTATTCAAATCATGTATCATATTATTCGTATAGAGATTGCAGGTAATAGTAATACACTTTTTTTTTTCATTCTAAAGAAGAAAATACAAATTTGGTTGTAAGTGGGACACTACTTTTCATTAGTGGGCATTTTCTTTTCTGTGCACTCCCGTTCACACAGTTTTGGGGGATACCATATAAGGCTATAGGGCAGGACCCTTTGGTGGCTTAAATATAATTAAAAATGCCACCACGATGCACAAACGGGGCCAGTTTAAAGTAAAAGTATAGCAAGAATGATTACTGAAATAACAGAGCGAGTGTGCATGATTAATGATTTTCTTATTTTTGGTTGAACTTGAGAGCCATGATCTGTACATGGTTAATGTTTCAGAAAAATGTTGAGTATCAAGTGGGTAAAATCTCAACTAAGATTTTCCCGCTATAGGCTATATGCAAATGAGCAACATTTGAACTGTGTGATCAAGTACACAATGGCTAGCATCGCATCGTAAGATGACGCATTTAGAGGTTTAATTGGCAAGTGTTTTACAACTATCCAACAAATTACTTTTCTTTTTACATAAGAGAAAATTGAAATTATCACTAAGAATAGAAATCTTGAGCAAATAAGGGCATAGGTGGCCTGTCAACACAGCCTTTTTCATAACTTTTTTACGCAACTGGGCTTGGGACATCGGGAACTGTTTAATGCCTTTCGGACCTAGACTGACAAATGGGTAAAATCGGCATCAATGGGGTAATAAAATCACTTTACATGCAAACAATATTAAAGTTTATTAAAACATTATATTTATCAATGCCTCCGTTATCATTTTCAACATTTTATACAGAAAACACTGTGATACAAATATCTTTCTTAACCTTCCTTAACATAAAGAAGGATATACTAGAAGTGGAGATAGGTAGCAATGATATCAGTACGATAGTCAGACTGGGTGCCAAACGCCAGGATAATCAGCCAAGTTGGTGTCCTGATCATTTCCTCAGAAAAGAAGAGACAGGCTATGAGAAATGCCTATAAACTTAAAGGAAATGAGAACAGAATTGGCCTTAGCCATGATTATCCAAAGAGGAAAGGGAAATAAATAGCAAACTTATACAAGAGGCAAGGGAAAGAAATGATGGCTTGGACTCGGGGAAACTTCGTTTTCAAAGTGAGGGGTCCTCCATGGGCAAGACACATTGTAAGACTGCATGTTCAGAACACTGCAGCACCAGATGTCTAGAGGCATATACACCCTTTTGCACTTGTATATAAGCACACGCACAATCACTTATGTTGTATACTCAAATGTTGACAGTTTGCCTAATAAGATTTCTTTTCTTATTGATAATCTGATTCATAAGCCTGATATAGCTCTGACTGAGGTTAAACCTAAGAATAGTAGGTATAATGTTAGAGTGTTGCTGAGCTTTATTTAAAAGGGTACAACTTAATATGGAGTAAGCTATCTAGTAAAGTGGGCAGAGGTATACTTGTTTATATTGATAGTTCCATAAACTACACTGAAGTTATTATTGATTCTGACTTTAGTGATGAATCAATTTGGATAACCTTTAATTGTTCTGACAACAACAAGCTATTATTCAGTTGTATATATAAGAGTCCCAGCTCTAGTAAGTTGAATAATAATAGTTTAATCAAGTTACTTCACTCTGTTTCCACTCAATTTAGTAGTCTCTGTATTGTAGGAAACTTCAACCTCCCAGATATAAATTGGTCTAGCTGGTGTAGACTCATGATGATCCTCATAATTATAATAACAGATTTATGAATTGTTTACGTAACTGCTTTTTATATCAATTGATTAACTTCCTCACCATTTAGAGTGGGGCAAAGATCTAATATTTGAGATCTTGTCATTACAAGTCAAAAGAATTTAATTTCTTACATAGGTATTCAATGTCGTATTGGTAAGAGTGATCATGGATACATGGAGTAATCACATTTCAATTGAATTGCTGTGTTAATCATAATAGCAATACTTCTTTGCATTACCTGATAAAGGTCATTTTGCAGACTTGAATAATGAGTTGTCTGATACGTTATTCCCTACATGTACATCAAGCAATGTTAACCGTTGCTGGAAAGTTTTTAAAGATAATATGTCTGATTGTATTGATAAATATGTTCCAATTTTTGATCCAACTCGTCTAAAGAAGCAGAAAGGTACCACTCTTCTTAGCAAGGAAAAAAGCAAGGAAGAAAAAGAGGTGCTGGCAGAGATATGTTGAGACAGAAAGATCACCAGAAGTTTTTAGAGTATTGTCGTGTAAGAATTAAAGTGCGTGCTATGACCAGAAAAGCACGGATTGAACATGAAAAAACGATTGCAATCTGAAGCTAAGTCAAACCCTAAAAAGTTTTGGGGTTATGCCAAATCTAAGACAAACTTCCAACAGGGCATAGCTCACTTGCAGACCAGTGAGGTCGATAAGCATGGTAGACCATTATTAACTACAGTATATCTAACCTTGAAAAAGCCAAGGTCTTGTCTCATTTTTTCATGGGTATTCACAGATGAAGATGATAATAAAATGCCTGACTTTGAGAAACAAAATTTTCAAGTTCCTCTCAGTTATATTTCCAAATCACATGGTACACTACTTGAACAATTAAAATGTTTAAATACTTTTAAGTCATAGGGACCAGATGGTATCCATCCAAGGATTTTGTATGAGTCTTCTGATATCATTGCTCCATACCTTACTACACTGTTCCAACTGTCCTTAGACAATATGACTGTTCCAGATGATTGGGAGGTGGCAAATATCTCACCTATTTTCAAGAAGGGCAACACATCTTTAGTATCAAATTATCGCCCTGTGAGCCTAACAAGTGTTGTAGGTAAAACGATGGAATCGATTATTAGAGACCATTTAAAGGAACATCCTAATAACAACAATCTAATTAGTCCTCAACAGTTTGGTTTCATGAAAGGGAGATCTATTCTCTACAATTATTAATGGTTTTACATGATCTGTCCCTAGCATGGGAAAATGATAAAAAGATTACCAATGTATATCTTGATTTTATGAAAGCTTTTGACAAGGTGCCACATAAACGTCTGCTTCGTAAATTAAAGTTATATGGTATTGTGGATCCATTGTATAGCTGGATCAGATCCTTTCTTACAAATAGGTCACAGCGTGTTTTAGTAAATGGTTGTACTTCTCATTCAGTGACAGTGACCAGTGGTATACCACAAGGTAGTGTTTTGGGTCCGATCTAATTCATTATATATATATATAAATGATCTCCATGACACTGTGAGTTCTTCATTTTACCTTTTTGCAAATGACACTGAGATTTATAGGTCAATGAGGTCACCTCAAGACCATATTTTCTTGCAAGCTGACCTGGACTCCTTCGCAAATTGGTCTTCTAAATGGCTATTGAAATTTCACCCAAACAAGTGCTAAGTCCTAGAAATTGCATGTTGTTCTCCTTCAAGTGATTTATGCTACACCATGTTGAATCACAATCTTGATTTTGTAACTAATGAGAAGGATCTATGAGTAACTTTTGACTCCAAGCTTACTTTTGAGGCTCACATCAACGAGAAAGTCAACAAGCCAAATATCATACTTGGACTCATTCGTAGATCATTCACATATCTTGACAAAAACTCTCTAGTCCAACTCTACAAGGCATTTGTAAGACCTCATCTGGAATTTTCAAATTGTGTCTGGCACCCATCAAAGACAAAACACATAAAGTTGATCGAAAATGTTCAAAAAAGAGCCACCAAACTTATCCCACATTTGCATAATTTGTCATATCCTGACAGGCTTAACAATCTGAAGCTACCAACATTAACTTACAGAAGAGCAAGAGGTGACATGATTGAAGTATATAAGATAGTCTCACATACATATGATACAAGAGTTGCAAATTTATTACCTATTCGTAATAATATTAGATCAAGAGGTTCTAAAAACAGGAAAATTCTTCAATCACATTCATTCCCCAGCGTTCGACATAATGTTGTCACCATATGTCCCACATGGCATCCCTCCCTATGACCCACATGACATCCTACCCAATGTCCCACATGGCATCCTACCCAATGTCCCACATGGCATCCCATCTTATGTCCCACATTATACCTAACCATAAATCCCATATGGCATCCCTCCCTGTATGTCCCCCATGGCATCCCACCTTATGTCCCCCATGGCATCCCACCTTATATCTTGCATCAGTGGCTTCCCACCTGATGTCCTGCATCAGTGGCTTCCCACCTTATGTCCCACATTGGATCCCACCATATGTTCCACATGATATCCCTCCCTATGTCTCAATGACATCCCACTTTATGTCCCACATGGTATCACATCCCATGTCCCCATGACCTCCTACCCTATGTCCCACATGGCCTCCTACCCTATGTCACATGTGGCGTCCCAACATGTCACACTGTCAATTTTGTGGCATTCCACCCCATGTCCCACATGACATTTTATCCCATTTCACACATGGCATCCCACCTCAGTGACCCCATGTCCCACATGACATCAGATACCATGGCCCACGTAGCATTCCATCCTATGTCCTGCATGGCATCACACCCTGTCCCACATGGCATCCCACCCTATGTCCCACATGGCATCCCATCATATGTCCCACATTATATCCAACCATGTGTCCTACATTGCATCCCATCCCATGTCTCACATGGCATCCGTCCCGATGTTTATATGCAGTCACATCCTGTCACACTCCCTGACTGAGCATACTATGTACAAAAGTCTCGTCAGTTCATACACTGTAGCAACTTTATGCAAATCAACACAATGAAATAAAGGCAGAGTTTAATAATCATGCCTGATACAGCTGTTGGTGCACAAATATTTTGAAGAATTTTAAGGGTTTTAAACCTTCAGTGCTATAAGAGACGCTTGAGGATCTCTGAAGAATATTAGAAAATGTTATCTTCTAAGGAAATATCAAATGTTTTGTACACTTTTTAGGGAAACTAGACGTCAATCTGTCTTAAGCGTCTCTGAAAAACTTGAACATTTTGTAACCTTTCATGAGGATATCTCAAGAAATTAATTTTTTCTGAGAAATTCTGAAGAAACTTGAACATTTTCTGAGGAATTCTTAATTTATAAAAACATTTTTGAGGAATTCTTGGGAAAAAGAGGAAATCCCAGGAAAAACTGTGGATGGCCGGACAGATGGAATCGCCATTACATAGATTTACATTATGCTTTGCATGCTCACCAAAAATAAATATATTTAAACAATGTACAAAAAAAACAATTTAATTGCACCAATACCTGTACAGTGCAGATTTGAAGAGGGGAGGGGGAACATTCCCCCCACTTTAAAAAAAAGGAGACAAAAGTGCCCCTTTTGAAAATGAAAAGTGCCCCTCAGTTACTGTCAAAGGTACAATAACTAGGAAAATGCACACACTTTTAAATAACAGACAAATTATTATTTTTTATTACAAAAGTGCCCCTTTTACTTTGTTGTTTTGGGCTCACTAATTAATTTATCTACAGAGGGACGTATGTTTATGACTTGGGGAGTGCCCCTTAAGAGATTGTGCCCTCTCCACTTTTCGAAAGCTTCCTACACCCCTGACTGTGTGAGATAGTGAGAGATACCATACAAGCAAATTAATGATATGAGCCTGAGGAAAGTGTCACTTCCCTGGTCTAAGTCTACAATCATTGACAAAGCAGGGATATTCAAGGACATACCACTGTTCAAACACTAAAATATAACATCATAGCTTTGTCTCATGCTGTCCACATTTCCATGGTAAATAAATCATCATTGTCAAAACATGTTCACGAGTCACTCACTGAATCCTTCACATCAATCTGATATCAGCTGACAACATGACTCAAGATTGCTCTCTCTTTATTTGAGTGTCGATGAAACAAACCTACACACAATGAATAGTGGGGGGTGTTCAACTGAGCAGTAATTCCATTTTAAATCTAAGAGCAACACATTTACATAGAAATATCATCATAATACAAAAAGATTTCCAAACTAGAATTTTAGCACTCTATAGAGTGCATACCTCCACCCCAGTTCACTCCCTATCTCCAATATAACCTGCCTCAAAAATGCTAGGCCCTCCAAGTGTTATCCGGAAAGAATCTCTCACTTTTGATCTGTATTGCATTCTCACTTCAGGATTATCTACCTTCCGACTAAGGTCATATCATTGTTTTCAGTTGTATTGAGGCTAAGCATTCATTGTTTAAGCTCCATTCAGGCAAGATTCACATTCCATCATTCATGCAAGAAACTAATTGTTTTTATTTTCTTTGATACCAGAAACCACTTGATTTGAATTTCTTAAGAGAAACTAATTGTTTTTATTTTCTTTGATACCAGAAACCACTTGATTTGAATTTCTTAAGAGTCCAGAAAATTGATAGTTTGGATATTCTTTTAGGGCATTAATTCATCGTTTAGCACATTCCAATAGAAAGTTTCAACTACAGAAATTAAGTCTTGACAGATCTCCCCAAAATATCCCACTCCTTGAATACTGCCCCTCCCATTCCAATATGTCGCAAATGTTAATCACTTCTACTTAGGCAGTTACAAAACCACACACCTATTCTAATCAAAATGGAATCATCACTTCTTAAGATACTGTATGTTGATGACAATTAAACAACCAGACAAATGCAGGCAAAAACGTAACCTGCGTCCAACTTCGTTGGTGGAGGTAAGAACATAATCGCTGTCCAACTTTGTTGAATTTGCAAAAAAAAAACATCAAGGTCGCTCTGTAATAAATCACAGTATTGTATAAAATATGCTAATTGATGCCTGGTTTTTAAGGCCTTATTATGATAAATTAAGTAAGTAAGTTGCGTAAGTAAGTTGCTATTTTTATATATCACCTTTTGCCAGGGCCTTAAAAGCGCTGAACCCAATTACCACCGGTTAAGTTCTCTGGCTGCCAGAAGAGTCGGCGCATAAGAACTTAGGCTTGACTGGGCCAGAATGGGAAGTGAATGAACTCCGCGTTTTCACACTTCTCTTCTCGAACAGTGTTCAGAGAACCAGGCAAGGTGTGACTGTTCAATCATTGGCACCGACGGCTTAACGTCCCTTCCGAAGGACGGCGAGTGCCATTCAACCATAACCACCTTTCTCAACAGCTGAATGGGGGAAGGAAGGGGAGGGGGGGGGGGGCAGAAACTGCAAACGTCGTACTTCCACTTTGATGCTAGCATAGCTGCCTGCATAGCTGTGGAACCAGTACCAAAAGGTTTTGTGGTTCCGATGTTTTTTGTTTTTTTATATGCTGATTGATTTGCAAGTTTTGTATTAACTGTCATGTCATTGCATATCATGAAATATTTGATCCATATTTATTAATAAGCCATGACCAACATGCAGATCAATAAAATAGACATACCTATTGACAACACTAGAACACAACATTATCATAGCAAGTATGATGCAAAACAGACATATGGTTGCTCATGTATCGTATTTGAAGAAATTTACATTGTGCCCCGCTTACTCATTAATATGCATGGTCACCACCAAAATCAACACAGACCATGGGCTATCTGTGTATTACATATGACTTAAATCCAGTGATATCGTGATTACAAGCTCTTTTCAGCAAAACAATTTTAAGCCCCGCCCACTGAGCATATTGAAGAACTTCAACGTTTTTATATCATGAACATGCACACACTAGCTAACATCATAATTATATCCAATATGAAACAAAACAAACATGTGATTGTTAAAATATGAGCATTTCAATATTTTAACATTAACCCCGCCTACTCATTAATTTGCATGAGATCACACCAAAACCAAAAACAACAGGGCACATCTATGGACCATGGGCTGTGAATACCAAATGTGATAGAATCCATTGTACATTTCTTGAGATAGTGTGTTTACAAGCTCTTTTCAGCAAAATCATATTTAGCCCCGCCCACTATGCATATTAATGAAATTCAACATCTTAATACCATGAACATGTACACACTAACTAACATCATAACTATACCAAATATAAAACAAAACATATGTGGTTGTTAAAATATTCATGAGCATTTTAGGATTTTTACTTTAAGCCCGCCTACTCATTAATATGCATGACATCACCACCAAAAACAATAGGGCACATCAATGCATCATGGGCTATCGTGTACCACATATGATATGAATCCACTGTACCATTATTGAGATATTGTGTTCACGAGCTCAGCATCACACACATACACACACATACATACACCATCATGACTGCATAGGTTCCTGATGGCATCCAGACCCCAGCTTTGCTGTTTTAAAAGGGCGGCCCGCCCTGCCCTTCTGTGGGCCTGCCCTGCCCCCTGAGGGTCCGTCCTGCCCCCCTGGGATCCGCTCTGCCCCTCATGAGAATTGTTTTAATATATTTTTTTAAAAGATTTTTTCATTATTTTTTTAAACTTAATAATCTTAATTACATGTAACCTCATAAATGAATACAGAACACTGAATAACAGCATAGTAAGCAATTGTCCTGTTTGTAAAGGGGCCCCTGGACTCCATGCCGCAAAAACCCAGTGCTTCGCGCGCGCATTTATGTGCCCCTCAACAAGTCTTGCACCCTGCCCCTATTTAAATCAAGCTAGGGGTCTGAATGCTATCGCATCGGAACCAAAAACAGGTTAAACCTGACCCAGGCTTAAACCCCGTGACTCCAGCAGCTCAGTCGTGTCATTCGAATGGAACTGACCCAAAGGTTTTAAATTTCCATCATACCCACTTTCAAAATTTAGGCAGGAGAAAGCTGTCTGATGATTTTCAGCGAGTGAAATTTAGGACAGAGGTTTAAACAATTACATCAAAGACTTTGAGGCAGAGCTGCCTTCTCTTTCATACATCTTTTGCGAACTCAGTCTTCAGTATATTTCTCCACAAAAGCTACAGGAACCATCACTGAGAAGAGTCAACAGGTGTGCAGTCAACATCGGTGAATTGATCAAAGAAATGTTCAGCAACAAATAATAATCTGTATAAACAGTGTGGTGCAGATTCAAAATATCTAAACACAGGAACAGGTAATGCACTTGGGGCGAAGGCACCAACTGTTTGTAGCTGGATCTTTAATCCAATGTACCGGAGATATCCATTGATAGACACCTACATGAAAGCAGTTAACTGATAGTTATCTTTAATACATTACAAAATTTTTGTTTAGCCATAACTTGCAAACTACTGTACAAGTGCTTTTGACATAATTGAAGACTTGATTCTGTTCATATTTCTAAGTTCTTTGTGGTGAATACAAAAACTGGACCTGTCCATATACCTTTAAAGAATTAGGTCAAGGGTCAAGCATGTCCATCTTATATGAAAGAGGACTTCAAAAGAAACAAAATAGTTAGGCATTCAAAATCTTATTCTGTTGATGAGGTACTTTAAGTGTAAAGCTTGTTAATTATAATTAATCACCTAAGGCAAGTATGAGGGAAAATAATTCAAATAATAAACCACAACCAAAAGGTTTTGTGGTTCCGATACTTTTTTCATCAGCTAATTGATTTGCAGGATTTGTATTAAACTGTCAAGTAATTCCATGTCATGAAATATTTGTTCCATGGTATTTTTTCATAAGCCACACCCACCATTAAGATCGAGAAAATACAACCTGTTGACAACAATAAGAGACTCCAAGCCTGAATAGCATACTCAAGGTGAAGCCTGACTAACTGCTTATACAAATTAAGAACAACCTCTCTACCAAGAAAACAAAAATTTCTTCTAATCAAACCAAGCACCCTATTTGCTAAAGCACAGTTTAGAATCCTTCAGATTGCTAGTAATGACACCTAGATCCCTTTCTTGATCAACACAACCAAGATTTGAACCATTCAAGCAGTAATCGAAAGCCAAATTTCTCTGACCAAAATAAATAGCTTTGCATTTATCAACATTGAATGACATCTGCCATGTTTGGGACCAAGAAACTAACTTATCCAGATCAGTTTGCAAAAGTGAAGAATCCCTTGCATCATTAACAATCTTGTACAGCTTTGTGTCATCAGCAAATTGACAAATTCTGGAGCCACGGGAAACATCAATATCATTAAAGAAGATTAAGAAAAGAGACGGACCCAATACAGAACCCTGAGGAACACTACTTGCAACCTTCTTCCATGGAGATATTTCACCATTAACAACAACTCTTTGTGACTTGTCAACTAACCAAGAATATATCCTACTGGTACTTTCTATCCACACCAAGCGCTCTTGTTTTTATTATAAGCCTGCCCAATGGAACCTTATCAAATGCTTTTTGGAAATCTAAATAGGCCTAGATAACATCGACATTATGACCACAATCAACTAGTTTAGTAACATCATCAAGAAACTCCAATAAATTTACACACTTAGGTAAGATTAGAACCCAAGCTGGGACAAATTCAACAAACCATTGACCAGTATGCTAAGACTGTTGATCTAACAGAGGTTGCGGGATATTCTGCATTTAGCCTAGGACTCCTGTTTAAAAGAGGATTTCGGAGAACCTAATTTGCATAAATGTGGTTTCTGGTGATGATAGGTGGCTCTCCATTGACTTTACATGCAAATCCGCCCCCCCCCCCCTCTCCTCATCCCCATAGAGGTTACCGCATTGTCGCTTCACCTAAGACTAAATTGGAGGTAGGCCTAGGCCCTAGCCTAGTATTAGCCCAGGGGACCAGCGCCCTCGTTACACTGAAACTACTCCGAGTCGTGCAGTAGGTCTAGCGCTAGGCCTAACCGTCGTTAACGTTACACTTTATTCAATCCAAATTAGGCCTAGCCTACAGCTACAGTATAATAAGGATATCAATTTGTTAAACATAACGCGTAAGGTTAGGTTACTTCCAGTTTTTGGGTCCTTATATTCAAAATGAGTTACTAACTACATGTCACTTGTTGACTTAATTACCAAATGAAAATGATGTTTTATCAAGCCAAAATTACGTACCTGTAAATTGAATGACAAATACGGAAGCCCAAAATTTCTGGTTAACTAAGCATTCAACTTCCAGTTTGTTTTGACAAAATGAAATGGGTTAACCAGCTTTTTTAGAAGTGTGGCGCTGTTGTATAACTGATGTACAGATGTATAATAAAGTATCTGTGTACCTACCGACGATCACAGACGATGCATGTTACAGCATGTTATAGTATGATCACAGTACATTATGTTTTGATAGATTTGGTGTCATTTCGGATATTTTATTTCTTTTATTTATTTATTTTTGTTAAAAGCGTAAATTCTGACCAAACATGCTTTTTAAAAGAAGACCTGTCGAACCGATAATTCAGTATATCACGGCCTGGGAGGAGCAACAAATTCTCTCAGACCAGGGCCTTTTTTTTAACACACTAACTGGGGGAGAGAGGGGGAGGGTGGGGAGGTGGAGATACATGTTTGAGCATTTTTGTCCCCCAGATATATATAACCAAACAAATTTAACTGCACTTTTTTTTAAAGGAAAGAATTTTCCCCTAAATGGAAGATAATGTTCCTATAGCCTAATCAAAGAAATTTGTCTGGAAATGAAAGAAATTACCCCAAAATTGGCCAAAAAATTCCCAAAAGTGAGCAAAATATTCCGAAAATGAGCAAAATTTCCCAAAAATGAGCCAAATTTTCCGATAAATAAAAAAAATTCCTGGAAATTAAAGAAGAAGAAAAAGCGGAAATGAAAGAAAATTTCACAAATATCATGGAAGAAAATTGTCCGGAAATGAAGAAAATTACCCAAAAATTTCCCCCAAAAAAGGAAAATTTCTCAAAATGAGCAACATTTTCTAATAATTAAAGTAAATTGTTCTAGAAATTAAAAAAAAAAAAAAGATTCCAGAACCGAAAATGAAAGAAAATTTAATGAAAATAGAAAAAAATGTTCTGAAAATAAAATTGTCCGGAAACTTGAATTTCTAAAATTACCTCTTCTTTGATTTTAAGCCATTTTATGAAATGAAAAACAAGAAGAATTCAGAGCCTTTTGGGACTAGAACCGGGGCGAGGGGAACGCCCCCCCCCCTACCCGCCCCCACACACACACGTTTCGGGAAAATAACAAAAGTGCCCTTTTGAAAATAAAAAGTACCCCTCAATTACTGTCAAAGGTACAAGAACTGATGGAATGTGTGCACACCTAAAATGTGACATTGGAGAAATGTGACATTGGAAAAGTGCCCCTTTCTAAAAACGAAGTGTCCCTATTTACTTCTTTGATTTGGGCTAACTAATTATATCTGGGGGATATGTGTATATGACTTGGGAAGTGCCCCTAAGAGGCCGTGCCCCTCCCCCACTTGCTCCTTGACTTCTACTAACGGCTTTGCAAATAAAACGCACACATTTTTTCCTCTGATCTGCCTGTTTAGAAATGGTAACCTAAATGCTTATCTGAGTAGATTTGAACATAAGAATGATTTTGTGTTTTTCATCAAATAAAGTTGTCGAAGTTAATCTTGATTTTCAGCCATTCTGGCTTCGCCTCCTTAACCCCTACCAGCGCATCAAGGGAAATGTTCTTGTGCAAAAAATCTTCAGAGCTTCCCGGAGCTTCGAAAAAACGCCATTATCTAACGTTATGCAGTGCCGCATTTGGCACTTGAGTAAGCCTATACTCTTGTCCCAGCCAAATTTTCTGCGACACCACCGGTAGTGATGGTGTGTGTGTGTGTGTGGGGTGGGGGTCTGTTCTCATATCTAAATTGTGTGTTTGTAGACCCATGTATATCGTTTATAGGTAAGTCGGGAATATCAGGCATTTTCGTAGGGCAAATTTGTTTTACAGACCCCTTCTCCCCGGCCAGAATCTCCAGAGCGTTCAAAATCAAGTTACGCCCCCGTGCCCAGATAGTACCATTATATTAATGTTGCGGATGGTTGTATTTCACGTTGGTCATACAGTGGGAAAATGTTAGATAAGAGCTGAAGAGTCAAGTACTCGAGGTGCGCTTTCGCCCCAACCGTACTTGCTGTAATTTGTGTACTTTGAACTCACCGTAAATAAATAGCCCGCGCCTGTATATCAATCAATTCTCTGAGAACTTATATACGCCTTGAAATGAATCATTCACATATTCAAGTTCACGGATACTGGGATCCACGCGTTGGCCATATGGAAACTTGCCTTCAATCTGTCAATGTAAACTAACTGATCAAAAAAAAAAAAACAGCACAAACTGTTTAGGCCTATAATGACAGGACTTATCAGCTTATTGTCCTCAAGTTATTGCGGGGGTGATCGGTCCATCATTCTATATGGGGTATGGAATCGTGAAATCATAAAAACCACCTGATAATGGTTCATTTTGATGGTGTAACCTTTGTTAAGACATTTTGATTGAGAAAAAAAATATGAAGAAGAGCACATTGAACAGTTTTGTATCCCCGCAACGGTTAAAGGCAAAATGAGAAAATCTGCTTACTGCTGTTTATTTTAAAAGGGAATCTCGTCTCGAGAAAATTACTTGATCATACTTATAACGTCACTTCCGCAGCAGCAATTGATTGGCTTGTTATGAGCGTGTAAATAATTCGACCAATCAGAAATGTTGGATCGTATGGTATTCTTTATTCTCCACGCTAACACACTAACTGGCCTTTAAAATTAAATTTTGAGAAATTTGTTGTTCCTTTTTTGAATAAAAATGAAATGTTGAAGATTTTTAAAAGGAAATTTTGCGGTTAGAAATCAAAAAATGTTATTGATGATTGAATCGGAAATAAAGTTATTTCTTTTGGTCTCCCCTTGAAAATAGTTTATAGCTACTGAGATTTTTCAGTGCTAAGACAGGGTTGAACCGTTGACCAGGGATAAAGACACAGTATGGGCGGGAAAATCCTCCTTTTATATATGTTAAGAAAGGACATACATCCGGATGAAAATGATAAAACTGTTAATTGCATGGTTATGTAAAACATTGTTGTGTTTAATCTGTTAAAGTTGTGATACTGCGATAGGCCTAATCTTCTTAATTCTTACCAATTATATTAGTCACAATCTAGTTGTAATGTTGCCCTTTAAAGAAACAATTCTAAACCTACATTCTTCTTCCTTTTACTATTGAAAATCTGAAGAGATGCGGCTATATGGTCACTTTATTGGCTGTTTGGGCAGCGTAATGTCCGATTGACCAACGTTTTAATCAAAATTTGACCATTTTGAAGTAAAGTGGTTTATTCACACGGCCCAAGTAGCGCTGCAATTCCGAGGAGGGCGTAGCTAGATTCTGCAGGGAGGCAAAGCAAACAAAATTCCGAATCCGAATCCCCCACACCGTCGGTCGCGTTTTTGAAATTTGTTGGAAATTTTGAGGGATAAAGTCGGATATTTTGAGCAAAAATTAAAAGGCCTACTTAAGTAAGATATTTTGAGCAAATAATTATCAAATTTTGAGGAAAATATTAGGAAAATTGAGGAAAAAATTCGGAAATTTGTTCCAGTCTAGACCTTATTGAAAAATTCGCTATTTTGTGTTCCTCTCACCTGTTCACCTAAGATGGCTGGCATTATACAATTACATGAACTCTACTAACCAGAACCACCCCCTCCCCACTTTTCTTTATAGCTATGCCACTGGGGGAGCAAGATGACATCGAATGTGATTGATACATGTGACAACGGAATCATGAAATCATACCTTAGCAGGCTAGCAGCCAACTTTTGAAGTATACTGGCGAAACAATAATGAGAAAGTTTGGTAAACTCTAGGCGAATTTGAGTTTTGTCCCGAACGCTACATTGTATGGCATGTGTGGAGGGCGAAAAGAATTCAAAACTTTCCCAGTTTCAAGCGGAAAAATCGCACTGGATAAATAAAATTTCTATCAACTTGCTGTTCATCGCAAATACCCTTCAATATTTGGGATATTGCCTTCAATTTCCTTCCACTTTGTTGAAACTAAAATAAATTAAGTTTCCCCTGTCTTTGCTTCTATCACAAGAAAGCAGGTTCTCTGTACACAAAACACACATTCTAAATGTCATCAATTGCAGATCTGAATGCATAAACTTAAAGATTATTGAAACAATATTTTAAAAGAAATTCAAACTTTTGCTTAATTGTTATGGTTTTTCTATCCGAAAATCAACAGAAAAGATCGGGTGCCAGATAGCCCAGTTGATAGCCTGTTTGCTGATAATGGAGATGTAGAAAACAAAGCAGTGGTATAACGGGGGATTCGCCTTTGAGCATTATCTCTTACTGTTTCCTTTTGTATTTCACTGCACTGATAACAAATTGGTTCCGTGGCGGGGCTACGAGGGAGAATATTCCCCCACGAGATCAATTTGCAACCCTCGCCGCAGATAATTTTGTGGGGCGACATATTTGATCTGATCTTCCATCCCTTATGAGACAAAGCTTCCCCTCCCCCCTGACCAAAATGGCATAGCTATAGTGTAAATACAAGAAAGTGATTAGCTGCTGAAGTGCATTGTAAACAATACCTCTCCGATCTTTGAACACAAATACTGTTTCTTGCTGCTCTGCTAGGTACCTAAATACAAATTACTATTGTAACCCCAAAGGAAGAGTAAACAATACAGAGAACCCGAGGGAGACAAAGCTGGCTTTCCTATTTCTAAATCACTTCTTGATGTGAAATATTTTCAGTGGATATAGCCTTATCAAACTATGAAAAACATATCACTAGAAGGTAACTGAAGCCAAAAATAGCAGCACTGCATAAGGGATGAGACTGCATAGGGGTATGAGACTACATAAGGGTATGAGACTGCATAGAGGTATGAGACAGCATAGTGGTATGAGACTGCACGGGGGTATGAGACTACATAGGGGTATGAGACTGCATAGGGGTATGAGACTACATAGGGGTATGGGACTGCATAAGTGTATGAGACTACATAAGGAAATGAGACTGCATAGGGGTATGAGGCTGCATATGGGTATGAGACTACATAGGGGTATGAGACTACATAGGGGTATGAGATTACAGAGGAGTATGAGACTGCATAGGGGTATGAGACTACATAGGCTATGAGACTACTTAGGGGTATGAGACTGCATAGGGGTATGAGACTGCATAGGGGTATGAGACTGCATAGGGGTATGAGACTATATAGGGGTATGGGACTGCATAGGGGTATGTGACTACATAGGAGTATGAGACTGCATAGGGGTATGAGACTATATAGGGGTGTGGGACTGCATAGGGGTATGCGACTACATAGGAGTATGAGACTGCAGAGGGGTATGAGACTACATATTAATGAGACTGCATAGGGGTATGAGACTGCATAGGGGTATGAGACTACATAGCGGTATGAGTTTACATAGGGGTATGAGACTACATAGGGGTATGCGACTATATAGGGGTGTGGGACTGCATAGGGGTATGCGACTACATAGGAGTATGAGACTGCAGAGGGGTATGAGACTACATATTAATGAGACTGCATAGGGGTATGAGACTACATAGGGGTATGAAACTACATAGGTATGAGACTGTATAGGGGCATGAAACTGCATGGGGTTTTGAATTGGATGGGGTATGAGACTGCATGGGGTTGGGGTTGTGAGACTGCATGGGGTTGGGGTTATGAGACTGCATGGGGTTGGGGTTATGAGACTGCATGGGGTTGGGGTTATGAGACTGCATGGGGTTGGGGTTATGAGACTGCATGGGGTTGGGGTTATGAGACTGCATGGGGTTGGGGTTATGAGACTGTATGGGGTTGGGGTTGGGGTTATGAGACTGCATGGGGTTGGGGTTATGAGACTGCATGGGGTTGGGGTTATGAGACTGCATGGGGTTGGGGTTATGAGACTGCATGGGGTTGGGGTTATGAGACTGCATGGGGTTGGGGTTATGAGACTGCATGGGGTTGGGGTTATGAGACTGCATGGGGTTGGGGTTATGAGACTGCATGGGGTTGGGGTTATGAGACTGCATGGGGTTGGGGTTATGAGACTGCATGTTGGGGTTATGAGACTGCATGGGGTTGGGGTTATGAGACTGCATGGGGTTGGGGTTATGAGACTGCATGGGGGTTGGGGTTATGAGACTGCATGGGGTGCATGGGGTTTATGAGACTGCATGGGGTTGGGGTTATGAGACTGCATGGGGTTGGGGTTATGAGACTGCATGGGGTTATGAGACTGCATGGGGTTGGGGTTATGAGACTGCATGGGGTTGGGGTTATGAGACTGCATGGGGTTGGGGTTATGAGACTGTATGGGGTTGGGGTTATGAGACTGCATGGGGTTGGGGTTATGAGACTGCATGGGGTTGGGGTTATGAGACTGCATGGGGCATGAGACTGCATGGGGTATGAGACTGAGTAGAGGCATGCGTCATGCATAGGGGCATGCGTCATGCGTAGGGACATGCGTTATGCTTAAGGGCATGAGCGCAAATAAGAGCATGGACTAAGTAGGGGTATGAAACTTGAGTAGGGGCATAAGACTGTGTAGGGGCATACTAGAGTAGGGGCAAGAGACTTGATTAGGGGTACGAAACTGAGTAGGGGTATGAGACTGAGAAGGGACAAGAGACTTGAGTGGGGGTATGAAACTGAGAAGGCATATGAGACTGCATAGGGGCATGAGACTTGAGTAAAGGTATGAGACTGCATAGGGTATAAAACTCTGCAGGGACAAGAGACTGAGTATGGGCATGAGACTGAGTAGGGGCATGAGACTGAGTAGGGGCATGAGACCGAGTGCGGGCATGAGACTGAGTAGGGAAATGAGGCTTGAGTAGGGGCATGAGACTTAATTAAGTAGGGGCATGAGACTTAAGTAGGGGCATTATACTTGAGTAGGGGCATGACACTGAGTAGGGGCATGACACTGAGTAGAGGATGAGACTCCCGAGTAGGGGCATGAAACTGAGAAGGGGTACGAGACTAAACGAGGGTATAAGACTGCATAGGGTATGAAATTCAGTAGGGGCATGATAATCGAGTAGGGGCATGAGACTTAAGTAGGGGCATGAGACTGAGTAGGGGCATGACACTGAGTAGAGGATGAGACTCCAGAGTAGGGGCATGAAACTGAGAAGGGGTATGAGACTGAGTAGGGGTATAAGACTGCATAGGGTATGAAATTCAGTAGGGGCATGATAATCGAGTAGGGGCATGAGACTTAAGTAGGGGCATTACACTTGAGTAGGGGCATGAGACTGAGTAGGGGCATGACACTGAGTAGAGGATGAGACTCCAGAGTAGGGGCATGAAACTGAGAAGGGGTATGAGACTGAGTAGGGGTATAAGACTGCATAGGGTATGAAATTCAGTAGGGGCATGATAATCGAGTAGGGGCATGAGACTGAGTAGAGGCATGAGATTGAGTGGGGGCATGAGACTGAGTAGGGGCATGACACTGAGTAGGAGAATGAGACTGGGAAGGGGCATGAGACTGAGTAGGGGCATGATACTGAGTAGAGGCATGAGACTGAGTAGAGGCATGAGACTGAGTAGGGGTATAAGACTAAGAAGGGGTATGAGACTAAGTAGGGGGTATGAGACTGCATGAAACTGCAAAGGGGTTGAGGAAACATTGGACATATTGATGGTATTAAACATTTGACCAAATACTTATTGTGTTTTATTCTAACATGCAACCTTTCATATAATAAATCATATTTGGTTTTCAAACTTTCCAGTCCTATTGTCATTTACTAATTATCATAATTAAGTCTTTAGTATAACAGCTAGACTGGAGTACAAGGTTTATAATATAGGCCAATGACCTGAAACACAAAAGTACACCACAAAACAACAAGACAAAAGAAATATAAAGCACATGAGATTAAAAAACCGACCATATAATGGTTAAATTACTTTTTTAAATACAAGAATTAAGAAATTTAAAGTGGTTAGAAATCGCAAAAATGATAGTTAAGTAAGTGTTGCAATGCCCTTCATGCAACGACGACGACGACGAGTGAACACACAATTACAATGACGGGGTCGTCGCCTGCGTATTTGGTTATAATAATAACAATGCTATCACGAAACGCTTAATACGACCCAGACGAGAATACAGGTACGACATACGGACAGACATAAAATAGACAACCAAGTCAATGTTTACGGCCTTTGATAACCAGTTGTGGTGCACTGGCGTATCTACCCAACCCAGGCTTGAACCCAGGGCCTCGTGGTCTGTAGACAGGTATGATAACCGCTACACCACAGTAGGTAGATATGCCCCTCATTCAAATGTGGGAATTTATAAGAAAAACCATCTAGATTCTAATAAAGAGATACCTTATGCATGGTCAAATCATTTCAATTGATCTATGGTAACATTTTTGAAAAAACTCTTCTCTTTGCATCCATAGCCATTTCTTTAATCTTTTAAAGATTTTAGAATAGTTCAATTACACTAAAATTGCTTTCTTCACCATTTTATTTCTTTTGAAGTTATCTTTCATATGTGATTTGTTATTTCATGGTAGGCACATAGGGCCGGTGATTATCTCAGGTATCCTTGGCGTAAGCAGATGAGAGCACATGAATGCCCCTAAACAGGACACCAGTCCATCACAGGTTAACTCCCAAGTCGATACTGGTACTCATTTCACAGCTGAGCGAATTGGAGCAAATGGGATGAAATGTCTTCCTCAATGACGCAACACAGCGCCCTGGTTGAAATTTGATCCTTGTACCTTATGAGTATAAAACAGACGCTGCAACCACTAGGCTACTTACTGCACTCCCAGGGGTTTGCACATACTGCCTCAAAACGTCTGCTCTGATCAAACCAATAACATGAATCACATGATATCTGCCTCACTGGACAAAACAGGCTGAAGATGAAACATGGACCCTACTTGCAACACAATGGAAGGTATCATTGCTTGTCATACAGCATCTACAACATTCTGCACTTTACACTCCACATCATCGTCATTGTGGAGGGCTGGAGATGCTTCATTTTTATGATTCACATCAATCCCAGAATCCCTTCCACCTGTTCCACTACTCACCCTAGAACTTCCACTACCTACTCTGGAGTCGTCTGTTTTGAGTTTTGCACTTCCAGATCTAGAACTACCACTTTCTGGTCTAGAATTTCTGCCACTTTTCCTAGAATTTCCACTGCCTGTTCTAGAATTCCTCCTACCATTTTTAGAACTGCCACTTTCTGCTCTAGAATTCACATTACCATTACTAAAATTAACTTTTTCTTCACTTAAAAACTGATTAACTTTTATTGAATCACAACTTCCAGAGACATCATTTTCAAAACAAATGTTCCTATCTTTGATTGCTTGCTGAGAAGAAGAATATTTATTTCCATGGTTGGAATCCTTGTTTGAATACACAGAGTCTTCACCTTCTTGGCTTGCAGTCCTATTATCTAAATTGTGATATTTTGTGTTCACATTCTCTACTTTTAAAGTACCCATGGGTAAAACTACATCACAGCTACCCATAGACAGTTTTCCAACATATGAATTTAATCTGGAAGATGTGGATTTTCCACTTTCTGTTCCTGCCGATGATGATCTTTGACCTTGATTTGAATCAGCAGAGGACTCCCTAGAGGACACTCTTGCTTTTAGCCTTCTTCGCTCTCGACTGTTTTTTGACATTTTACTATTATTTTGCTGTTCATCTAACATTGTAGAAGGAAATTTGTGACTTTCCAGAGGATAAGTTTTAAATCAGGAATGCCTACTCCCACACTTAAGTCCTGCTCATTATCAATATCAGTAAAGTATACATCATCTTGAGTTGATATGTTTTTAATCCTTTCACTTGAAACACAGCTCCCACTCAAAGCTTTGGAGCTATCAATACTTTTCTTTGGTGATTTCCAGGCATTTTGCTTGTCAAATTTTATCAAGGTTTTCTCTTTCTCCAGTATTTTTTCCTTTAATTCTTCAATCATACTCTCCTGGCTGGAAAGTTGATTTGAAAGTTCAACAATTAACATGTTTCTTGGATCTGTTTCTTGATCTGAGTCTGCATCATCGCTTTCCTGAGCAGCAGCTGAAGGCAACGACCTCTGAGATGGAGCTGAAGGGTGCCTGGATGCTGAACTTGCTCTTTCAAGTCGCTCTGTATCAAATCAAAAGTGAAAATATTAAAAATTTCAAATAAAATTCTACCATATTTCTGACAACTTGAAGATAAAGAAGATGCTCTTAAAACGATCACAAATAGATGACATTCTTACAGATCTATGGGTTGAAATTTTTATATGTTTTTCATTTTTGTTATTTTTTCATTATTATTTAACCTTTAATCTACCAGATGCCAAATTATTCAGCATATTTTACCTACCAATTTCAAAAATAACTTGGGACCATAGCAAAATCATATAGGGGTAAAGTTAGTATCATTTGAAAGTAGTAGTATTCATTAGTTCTTTCAAAATATTGCTTTTTGTGTGGGTTTACATTGAATCTAGTTGTAAATTGATGGTTAAAATGCAAATCACCTAAAAGATATATTTTTTTCTCAAAAAAATCAAAACAACACTTACAAAATGAATTCTTATTTCATTTTTGGTAAACATTATGTAAACAAGTCAAATCTAATCCAAGCTTGCTTATAATAAGCCAAAAGTATTTAGTTTTGGTTAAAATGTTGCAATTTACTCTAGAGACTAAAAACACAGTACCTGAGAGACGTGCATTTTCCTCCTCCAGATTCTTGATCTCATCCTTGTAGCGGTACGTCTTGAGGGCATTATCCTGCCTTAACTCTGCCAGCTCCATGCTGGCAGCTTTCACTCTTTTCTTTGCCTTTGCTTTCTGCAGGAACAAAGACAGGGATTAACATTTTTTACCATAAACTTATACACATTTTCCTTAGTTTGCTAAAGCTAATCTATTTTTTACGTACCTATATCCCTGCTCATATTTCATTTCACCTTTCCCCAGCAGCAAAGACAAACAATACCAGCATTGATTACGGGTACTACTTATATTACAAAGGAATACCATTATATTTCAATGTGTATGACTAAAAATACCATGTAACACCAGTGGGAGTAGTTGTTATCTTAAAAGAGCTGGTGGACAGGTGAAACTGTATACAGTGTTGTGGTTTGGAAAATAAAGAAATAGATCACTTTTACTTTGACCGGCTCCGTTCCATTTTAAGGCAGGTTGAGATGTTTCTGGTTTTAAGCAAAGACATTTCTAATTAGAGCCTTAGAGGAAGATTAATCAACTTTCAGTCCCTCTTATTTGGGCATCAAACCTTGTACCACCTTAGTACATTGTCACTAGTATATTATTATATATTTCAAATAGGGCTGTCACGAAAACTTGATTATCGCTATATCATGATATTGACTTTTCCATGATATCAAAACTACCCTGGCCAACATATCCTGATATGTCATTTTCACATGTAAACTTCCTATTAAAGCAAAAACTTGTAAAACAAAACATTTCAGAAATATTTTAAATGAATGAGACTCTAACAGAGTATTTGCAGAAAATCTTCATTCTTAATGCTTATATGCTTCCCTTCCTTAGATATTAAAGTTGAACTGGAAAAATCTGGAAAGATCTGTATGTTGAAAACCCAAGCAGTTTTTCAAAATTAATGATAACACAGATTTACCCCGCTAAGCGTAGCGGGGATATTTACGAGAGTTATACTTACCTTCCATGCTATAATATGCAATCTGGTCACACGACCTGATTCTAATGCACTTCTAACCGAACCTAAAAAACGCAGTAACCAGCCAAGCCCTGACCTCCATAATACCTCTGTACCACCTCACTCAACATTCCACCGAGGCCTGAACGAGAGGGGAGGCGGGCGGGATGCATGGAAGGTAAGTATAACTCTCAGTAAATATCCCCGCTACGCTTAGCGGGTAAATTTACTTCAAGTTATACCTTACCTTCCATGCTATAATATGCAATCAGATTGCAACCGAGGATAGGAAGGAAGGGAGTTCAGATCGCCGCACTTTTTTTTTTTTTTTTTTTTTTTTTTTTTTTTTTTTTTTTTAATGGCTGGTACGAAAACTCACACGAACCGAATCCCGTTTAAAGGACGAAATTCCTTCACCTCGGAAGGATGAAAGACCTCAAGAGTGGGAGGAACTAAAACATAGGAAACCACGGCGAGGTACAGTCAAACCGAACAAGGCACCATTCGTTGACAGTAACGGAGGCAAACCTCGAAAGAACCTGAGCGTAAAGCCCAGAAAAACAAGCCAACCGGAAGAGCGTTTGGACACAATTACAGCAAAGTGTCCACAAAAACGCCACAAGCCACACCGATTCGTCCACGAGACAGAACCGGCGAGGAAACTACGATTGGGAACGGCGTGTACCAACGAAAACGAATTGAAGAAATCCCGGACAAGGGAAAAATTCGTTAGCGCATAACCGCGTAAGAGCTAAAGTTAGCGGGGAACACGAACGTCGAAAAGTGAGTCAGACCAAAAACAAGAGAAAAACCGCAAAAAGCGGTTTCTTTCAACGCCGCACGAGAGATCCCGTGAAAAGAGGTTATGCCCGAACCCGAGTGCATACCGCGGCGTTCTATGAACAGTTCAGACTACTTTAACAGAAAGCCACTGGATGATCTATCGGAGGAAAATGTCACATGACACACTACGAAGAGATCTCCCAGAACTCACCAGTGGTCGCGAGTCAAAGACCGTAGACCCCACCGAAAAACCCTGGTGGATAGCTGCAAGGTATCCCAGAGCTCATGACGGAACTAAGCTGGAGAGAGGGCCCACCTCCGCAACGGGAGGGGCGAACAACCCTCAGAAAAGCCATGCTACGTCGAGGAAAGGCGGGCCGAGGCCACACCATCAAACGGCGCTCCGGGACTGAGATGCAGTCCGCCGGAGCCCGGAAAGAGACAAAAATCGTCCCTGACCCGAGGCTCGTGCGTGAAGCCTGCAAGGTCTCGAGCAGCCAAAGTTCGTCCTGCGCCGAGACGAAAAAGGGTCAAGTACCCGGTTTCCCGTCCAAGTTTCCGACAGAAGGGGTCACAAGAAAAGTGCCCCACCGACCTTGATCAACCATCTGCAGCCCAGAAAAAGCTGCCGGCCGAGCAAAGGTTGTTGAAACCGACTGACCAAAAATCAAAGGCTAGGTGATATCTGAACGGTGAAAACCGTAGTCAGGCACCCAAGCGGGACAGTTGGGGACGCGTAGCTCCAGGCCACGCCTATCAACAGCGAAACTTGTCTAAGAAGTTGACTGGAGAAAGTGTTAACGCATTACTACGATAGTAACAACCTTGAAACCGCGGAGCCTACGGCTCGGGCGCGGAGAAAACGAATACCGTATGTCTGTACGGGCAGTTAAGTAACAGGCCGTAAACCGCAAGGAAGCAGCTGTAAGGTGTTAAAGTATGGAAGGAACCATACGTGCCGTTGTTGGTAATAGCTACCCCAAACGTAAGGTTGTCTACCAAAAGGCCACCTATGGTCAAGAAAAATATCCTTCATGGTGGTAATATTGACAAGTAGGGGTAACGTACTACGCCAACCATATGAGTCATAAACCCCAAAACTGGGGTAGAAATCACGAAAGAGGTGACGTCCTGTGTATACTACACGGACCGTTAAACACCCTGCACCACGGAGCGGAAAAGCGGCGTGGCTACTGGGGACTTACGCCGTACAAAGTCGCAACCCGTTAAGTATAATAGATCCGTTATGGGTCTACAAAGGCGCCAGCATGACAAGTAAAAACCACGAGTCCACCGCCAACGATGTCGCTGTGCACCACGGAGCAAAAAGCTCGCGGGCTACGCGAGGGGACAACTGGTACTGGTACGTGTCCCGAATGAAGTAGCTATCAGTACCAAAGGACCGTCTAGGTCCACGATAAGCGTGAACGCACTACACCTGTAACGTGAGTCGTTATCTCATTATACCTCTATTCACCACGGGCCACCGAGTAAGTGGCGACGCGTAGGGAAGAAGTACACAGTGCGCGTTCCGTTGAGAATAGGTAAAATATATATAAACTGAGGCCGTAAGAAATACGGAGGAGTTCACGTGCCACGCAAGCTATACGAGTCGTAAACTGAGTTTGTTCCATCACGGAGCTCTGAAACCGGTAGCTGCGTGGGGAAGAGGGGACGACCGTCGTACTCAGTACGTGTCCCGGTAAGAGAAACGGCCGCGAACGCAGTAGTTCATGGCTACTGGTCCTCTACCACACAGCCGCGCCGCTGGTATAGGCCGTTAACTCCGTTTGTATAAAATCACTACGGAGCCGCGAAGCCGGCGGCTACGCGTGGGGGACTGCCGTCGAACGCTAAAAACGTCCACCGCCAACGATGTCGCTGTGCACCACGGAGCAAAAAGCTCGTGGCTACGCGAGGGGGACAACTGGTACTGGTACGTGTCCCGAATGAAGTAGCTATCAGTACCAAAGGACCGTCTAGGTCCACGATAGCGTGAACGTACTACACCTGTAACGTGAGTCGTTATCTCATTATACCTCTATTCACCACGGGGCCACCGAGTAAGTGGCGACGCGTAGGGAAGAAGTACACAGTACGCGTTCCGTTGAGAATAGGTAAAATATATATAAGAAATACGGAGGAGTTCACGTGCCACGCAAGCTATACGAGTCGTAAACTGAGTTTGTTCCATCACGGAGCTCTGAAACCGTAGCTGTGTGGGGAAGAGGGGACGACCGCGTACTCAGTACGCGTGTCCCGGTAAGAGAAACGGCCGCGAACGCAGTAGTTCATGGCTACTGGTCCTCTACCACACAGCCGCGCCGCTGGTATAGGCCGTTAACTCCGTTTGTATAAAATCACTCACGGAGCCGCTGGCCGGGCGGCTACGCGTGGGGACTGCCGTCGAACGCTAAAAACGCCCCAGCAAGAAAAAAACGACCGCGAACACTGCAACACGCGCTAACGGTCGCAATATCCGGTTCCGATACCGGGTTTATCGTGACGTTGTACGAAACCGCGTTAATATCTGTAGAATGTGAGCCGAGGTCTCGTTCGGCGCAAGAATCACATTCAGAGTAGTTTGAACGGTCGTGGAACTACGTAACATGGAGGAATAGCTCGTGATGGTATGCCTCCCGTAAAGAAGGAAATCTTATCACCCGAGCGCTAGGCCTCAAACCCGAGCAAGCGCTAACACGCGACGCATCCTGGGAGCGTGACGTCGACAAACGGGGACTCGTCCTCGTGTCCATGAACTGGTGAAAAACTATGCGGAACCGTGGCGTTCAACGCGAAAATCTCACCAAGTCAGCTCACACGGACGTGGGGATCTCGAAACTAACGGGTGTGACGTCGTTGTACGTTACCTTGCTGTAGAACTAAGCAGCACTACAGACCCAAACGCGTCATCCCATGCCCCGGACGGAGCCGCCAAGTTGTGTTACGGACCCGTGCGGGGCCGTAAAACAAGCCGTGGGGGCCGTATGGAACCGATTATCGGAGCCGTCACGGACCCTAATGGACCCGATGCAAGGAATCCAATGGCTCTACAACTAGCCGTAAAAAGGGGACTAACTCACGTAAGACCCGTGGGGCGCCGCCTCTTGTTGGCCGACCGGTCCCATCGCGGAACCGAGGACCACAGCGGTGTACACGGGTTTGAACAAGTCGATAACACCAAAGCGCAACCTAAGAAGCGTTTACATGCGACGCATCGCAGGACAGTCAAGGCGCGTAACGCACCGACACTAGGACCTGCCCGTCGTGGTCGATGATATAGGCGCAAAACATCGCGGAACTGTGACGTTCAACGTGGAAAATCCTACAGAGGCAGTTCACACGGGCCGTGGGACAGCGTAGCTATGACCAAGCAGCTTCCTAGCTAGCGAACTCAACTTCGGGTTCATCGTACAGTGTACTTTATCCCGTTGCAAAAACTCCGCGAAGTCGTACAGGCCCGCACGGTCTAGAGAAGCGTTTGCACGCTATGCAAAGCGGGACCTCTGAGGTGCGTAGCGTGCCGACGCACGGAGGCCTGTCCTCCGTGCCTCGATACTGGTGAAAGTAATTGCGGAAATGTAACGTTCAACGCGGATAATCGTATAAATGGTGTTCACATGATCGTGGAACTGCGTAGCTAATGGCCACGGAACCATGAATAGAATAGCTCTCACGGCGCTATACTACTTGTGAAGATTATCACTTGTCACCTGGCCACATAGCTCGTAGCTAGCGGGTGCATATCCGGGTAAATCGTGCGGTACGATATCCCGTTAAAAACTACGGAGCCGTGACGCATCCGAACACCGGAGCCGCACGCTCTCGGTCGCACCTTGAAAAATACTGGTCGCGGTGGAGTCAGTGCTCCGACCACGCCGCTGGAACCCAATCGCTGCAAAGAGTACCACGAATGGACTCGCAGCATAATCTGCACGCCGTAACGCGTGAGATGGATGTGACCGAGCATAAATCAAAGAAGCGTTATCACGCTATGCCGGGTCATCAAGGGTGTGTAGAGCATCGACGCCGAGGACCTGTCCTCCATGTCCATGATACTGGTGAAAATAATTACGGAACGGTAATGTTCAACGAGACAATCTTAATTGCGTTCACACGAGTCGTGGAACTGCGTAGCTAATGGCTACGGGACCAAGAAGAAAATAGCTGTCCTGATGCTATACTTCTTGTAAAGAAAGTCATCTGTCACCTGACCACGTGCGTAGTAGCTAGTGGGCGTATAACGGGTGAACCGTACAGTGTACGTTATCCCATTAGAGATAAGTTCCGCTCACTGGAGCCGTCCAATGGAAGGACCCGAAAACGGACCCGTGGAACATGGAACCGCCCGGAACCGGGCCAATGGAACCGGAACGGACCCGTAAAACACGGACCGTGGAACCGTGCGGACCCGTAAACATGGGCCGTGGAACCGTATAACTGTCGTAGCCGTTGGCTACGGGACCAAGAAGAAAAATAGCTGTCTCAATGCTATACTTCGGATGAACCGTGCGGTGTCGTCTTTCAAGAGGCGCTCCGCTAGGAGTGGGCGGCGCCCCGCCTCCCTGGCTTTGGACCTGGGTGGCGGTGGGGAGACGAAGAGGGCCTCTCAGACCGTCCGCTTCTCCACTTTCTCCGCCGCTCTTTGAAAGTACCGGTCGCGGTGGAGTCTGTGCTCCGACCACGCCGCTAGATCCCAATCGCTGCAAAGAGTACAGGGATTTGACTCGCAGCATAATCTGCACGCGTAACAGGTGAGATGGATGTCACCGGGCGTAATTTAAAGAAGCGTTTGCACGCTCGCATCACGAGACATCCTGGGTGTGTAAAACATCGACACCGGGACCTGTCCTTCATGTCCATGATACTGGTGAAAATAAATACGGAACTTGTAACGTTCAACGTAGACAGTCTTAATTGCGTTCACACGAGCCGTGGAACTGCGTAGCTAATGGCTACAGGACCAAGAAGAAAAATAACTGTCAATGCTATACTTCTTGTCAAGAATGTCACCTGTCACCTGACCACGTAGCTAGTGGGCTTATAACGATTAAACCGCATTTATGTACGTGAACCCGTAAATACGGACCCGTGTAAACACGGGCCGTGGAACCGCCCAATGGAACCGCCCGCCCGTAACAACGGGCCGCGGAACCGCCCAATGGAACCGTTGGAACCGTTAAATAACGGGCCCCGTCCGCCCGAAACAACAGGCCGCGGAACTGTATGGATCACGGAACCGTCAATGGAACCGTCCACCCGTAACAACGGGTCGCGGAACCGTATGGACCACGGAACCGTCCGCCCGTAAAACGGGCCGCGGAACCATATGGATCCCGGAACCGTATGGATCCGTCCCGAACCGCACAATGCCCGCACATAGAGCTGCGGAACCGTCAGGGATGGTCCAACGGAACCGTATGGAACCGCCGCCCGTAACAACGGGCCGCGGAACCGCACGGGACCGTCCAATGGAACTGTCCGCCCGTAACAACGGGCCGCGGAACCGTATGGAACCGTCCAATGGAACCGTTCGCCCGTAACAACGGGCCGCGGAACCGTCGGGAACCGGCCAATGGAACCGTTAAGCCCGTAACAACGGGCCGCGAACCGTATGGAACCGGCCCAATGGAACTGCGTTAAGCCCGAATAACGGGCCGCGGAACCGTATGGAACCGTCCAATGGAACTGCCGCCAGTAAAACGGGCCGCGGAACCGTATGGAACCGCCCAATGGAACCGTTAAGCCCGTGAATAACGGGCCGCTGGAACCGTATGGAACCGTCCAATGGAACCGTTAAGCCCGTAAATAACGGGCCGCGAACCGTATGGAACCGGCCCAATGGAACCGTTCGCCCCGTAACAACGGGCCGCGGAACCGTATGGAACCGTCCAATGGAACCGTTCGCCCTGTAACAACGGGCCGCGGAACCGTATGGAACCGTCCAATGGAACCGTTAAGCGCCCGTAACAACGGGCCGCGGAACCTATGGACTCACGGAACCGTCCAATGGAACCGTTAAGCCCGTAACAACGGGCCGCGGAACCGTATGGACTCCGGAACCTATGGAACCGTCCCGAACTCACAACAACCGCGTTCAACGCGTTACAAGGGTTGTGGAGTCGACAGGGACTGTCCAATGGAACCGCTTGGAACCGTGTTTACAAGTTAGGCGACGCTCGTTAACGCCCTAAGAGGTTCTCTCTCTCTCTCTCTCACTTACCGTTACGGAACCGTCCAATGGAACCGTCGCCCGTAACTTTTACGGGCCGCGGAACTGTGGGACTCCGGAACCTTATGGAACCGTCCCCAACTCACAACAACCGGCGTTCAACGCGTTACAAGGGTTGTGGAGTCGACAGGACTGTCCAATGGAACCGTTGGAACCGTGTTTACAACTTAGGCGACGTTCGTTAACGCCCTAAGAGGTTATCTCTCTCTCTCTCTCTCTCTTACCGTTACGCTCTAGGCGCAACGCCTCTAAGAGCGTAACCTTCTCAGTGAATCTCTTTTATATCTGAAAAGAGAAGAACATATATCCATGCGGACATACACAAATACAGCAAAGTAAGTATGATCTTACGGACACGCTAAAGAGAGACGAGGCCTAGCAGTCTAAACAGAACATCAAAACTCTCTTAAACAGAAAAAATTTTACTGGAAAAATAAATTTCTTAAGAGAAGAACGTAAGTCCAAGCGTACAAACCTAAACACGGCAAAGTAACTATGATCTTACGGACACGCTAAAGAGAGACGAGGCATAGCATTCTAAACAGAACAACAACACTTGCTTTAACAGAAAAAATTTAAAACCAAAAATTTTCTATCTGAAAAACTTTAGAAACCCGAGAAAACGATCCAACGTAATGACTTTACTAGCGCCGGGTAGCGTGGGAAACACCAACCACTGTGTACTTGAGGTCTGTAAAGATAAAAAGGAAAGATTATTTTCCCTGTAATTAGGTCGTCGGAGAGACCCACCCACGGTCTCTCCGACACCCCAATTTCAATCCTGAAAATTAAATATTTTATCTCCAAACTGTGTAGAAAAATAAAAATATTCATATGCTGCTAACGTGAAAACGAAAATAAGCTCGCTAGTAACAACTGTAGCTCCCTAGAGTTGTCACAGGGCGACCCACATTTACCCAGCGGTGACTATGACCCAATGCGCATGCGCCAAAATCGAAAAGGAAATTGGCTAATGCATACGAGAAGGTGTACTGAAATATCCTAACGTGTTAAACACTATACATAGTATAACGCTAGGGTCACCTCGAGGCGGGTGGGGCTAAGGGAGAAAAGACTAATTCCCGGGGCGAGAGGTCCCTAGACAGGCACAACCTGTGCTCTAGGACCTAAAACACCCACCACGAGAGTAGGACGCTCTCGAACTAGCCACTCGCTATGTACGAATGGAGACAAAACCTGCTATCCTAAGTGTAGGCTACACGGGTAAAGTCGTGTAGGTCGGCCAAGAAATCTCGGACCCATGGCTATCTCACCCTTCTCTCGAAGACTTGAAAAGGCGAGCCAGATGAGAACGGGCAGCGTAAAAACCCTTCAGGTAGAAGCTGCCAAGAGAAAAGAGTTAGAAAGGTTAATTAAAAATAAAATAAAAATGACCAGTTTTCAGCGATGTTAGTGAAACAAACGCTGAAAAAGAGTGAGGTGGTACAGAGGTATTATGGAGGTCAGGGCTTGGCTGGTTACTGCGTTTTTTAGGTTCGGTTAGAAGTGCGTTAGAATCAGGTCGCATATTATAGCATGGAAGGTAAGGTATAACTTGACCAGATTGCTTAAAAGAGCTGGTGGATTATAGCATGGAAGGTAAGGTATAAAAGACATTTCTAATGAAGTAAATTATTGTCCCTATTTGGTCAAACCTTCTACCACCTTATACATTGTCACTAGTATATTGTTATATATTTCAAATAGGGCTGTCATATTTTGTCCATGATAATTTTCGATATCAAAACTACCTGGCCAACATATCCTGATATGTCATTTTCACATGTAAACTTCATTTACCCAAAAACTTGTAAAACAAAACATTTCAGAAATATTTTAAATGAATGAGACTTTAACAGAGTTTTTGCAAAAATGTAATTTCAAACCAATGAATTAACATTATTTGATACTTACAACAATTGCCATATCATTCACCAATTCTTGAACTTGGACCTCTAGCTTTTCAATTACCTGCAAATAATATTTACAATGTTAAGTTTGGTTTGGTTTGATGAGGTTTAACGGCACCACAACAGTCAGAGTCAAACGTGCAATGAGGGTGTTAAATAATTAAGGTGCAAAGCTTAGGAAAGAGATGATTGAATAAGAAGGAAAGGATGGAAAGAAGTGAAAATTTTAGAGGAAAAAGTTGTAGAAGAAAAGGTGGTAAGATAAGGAGAGGGATGTGAGATAGGAAAGGATTGGGGTGTGGGGAAATTAAATCAAGTGGAATAAGTTGCTGTTGTGGAGAAAGGTGATAATGTTGGAGGGAAGATTGTTTCCTGAAGAAGTCAGAAATAGTGGTGGCAGGGAATAGGAAAGATATAGACTTGGCATAAATCGGACAGGTTAAGAGGATATGATTGCAAGTGGGGCAGATAGGCTTGGGAGAGCCAGAAAGGAGGTGGGAGTTGGTGAGATAGGTGTGGCCTAGGAGAATGCAGGTGATGACCACATTCTCTCTGCAATTGTGACTTAGTAGGGAAGGGTTGATGTCTACATTGGGATTGATAGTATGAAGTTTATTATTAGTCTCAAGATTTCAGGAGTCTTGGCAAGTCCTCTTAGATAGTTGTGAGGTGTTTTTGTGAAAGTCTGAGTGAGGCATATCAATAGAAGAAATTTGGTTCGACTGAGCATTATTGGCGGCTCTGTTGGCCCTTTCGTTTCAGGGACCCCGACATGGCTGGGGATCCAGAAGATGAATTTCTTGCCAGAGGAGGAGAGAGTGTGCATTTTGCTTAAGATTTGTAAGATGAGGGGATTAGACCAGCGCATGTTGAGGATGCCTGTGAGGACTGATTTGGAGTCAGAGAAGATGACAAAGCGAGAGTGGAAGGAGAATTCTGTGAAGTTTAAAGCTAGGAGATAGCCTTTGTCTCAGCAGAATAGAAAGAGGCTCTGTCTGGTAGTGTTGAAGAAAGGGTAAGGCCAGGACAGGTGGTGGCAGCTGCTGAGGTACCCTCATGTGTGGATCCGTCTGTAAAAAGGAGGAGTAGTTGTGGAAGTGTCTACCGAGTTGACAATATTTGGAGCGAAAAAGGCTGGGTTGTGATGAGCTTTTGTAAAAGAAGAGAGGCCTACAAAGACTTGAAGGTGGTATGACCCAGGTGGGGGTAGGGGATAGGTGTGCCTGGCTATAAAGAAGATGATGATGTTGGCATTAGGGAGGTGGAAGTGTATTCTGCATTCCAAAGAAAGGGGGATGTGTTTGTTGAGATTGAAGAGGTAGGTGAAGGAAGGAGAGAAGGTAGAATGGAAACAAGAGTTTTGAGGGTCGGTGAGAATGAGAAGAGCAAAGGAGAGGCCAGTCTTAGTGCTCCTGAGGTCTAGGGGGAGTTCATTGGCCTCAACGTGAAGACTGGTAATGGGGGTGGTTTGGATGGCACTGAGGCAGATCCTAAGGGCAGGGTTTTCGATGACCTTGATGTGTCTCAGATAAAGTTTGTGGGCGGAGCCATAGATGAAAATAATCAGCTTAATTAATCAGCTTAGATCTGAGGAGGGAGTGATATAAGGTGAGCAAGGTGATACGGTTGGCTATTAACTCAGTGCTGGAGAGGACCTTGAGAAGATTAAGGGTTTTGTAGCAGTTGGTTTTGAGGATGTTGATGTGGGGGAGATAGGAAAGTTTAGAGGCGAGTGTGATGTGATTCCAAGGATGCTGGGAATGATGGAATCTTTAAGCCGGAGGTTGGGGCGAAGGAAAAACGAGTTGCTGTTATTGAAGTGTATAAGAACAGTTTTGTCTTATGAAAAATTGAAGCCGTTGTGTCACTCCAATGAGCCAAGCTGTTCAGGCATATTTGGAGGTATGATTTTGCAGGGTCTGGAAGCACGGGGAGGATGTGAAGATAGAGAAATCATCGACATAGCGAGAGCACTTGATGTTAGTGTTAAGTTACAGCAACGTAAACATTCAAAACACCCTTATCATGCTATAAATTATCTTGTCAGCAAGCCATAATGATAAATTTGCAAAGTTTTAAACAATGATGTGAATGCCATGCGATTTGGATGCTCAACAAATATAAAATCCAACTGTTTATTTTCCTCTAAGACATGGAGCTACGGTAGGCCGGACGTATTTTGCCGATTTGCCTAAGGTTATGAAATCTGCCTAAATCGGTCCCAAATGCCACTTTCCGTGTTGGGACGACATAGGTTTTTTCCTAACACTGTACTAAGTGCCCCTATATGCGCCCGCTCAACCTTTTTTTGACTGATAATTTATTTGATTAATTTGAAGACTTAAAAAAAGTTTTGTTACATTATTTGCTTATTTTGCATCTGATGCTGACGATGATTCTGTGGTGGTTATTGTGGGGCTAGTATAGAAGCAGTTCACACAATGCAGTTTGATTAACACACTGTATGAGGCCCTGGAACATGGGCGCTTATTAGGAAGAAACTTCAGGCCCAAGAAAAAGTGGCGCAATTTAATTATCATAAACGCCCCGGGCACTTATTACACTGAATACCATAATTTCAGATTATCTAGAATACCAAAAGGTACATGATATATTTGGAACAGAAAATAAGCTTTTTTATTAAAGTGAATTTTATTACTCGTTATCATTGCAGTCAATGGGGAAAATCATGCCTTTGGTGACTCTCGTGAGACATGTTGGCTTCACCCAGTGATCAAGATCAGCATTCTCCACTACCTTTAATTCTATGGGTACATCTAAATAGCTTTGATTTTTTTTCCTGAAACAACTATAAAATCGTTTTTACATTCAGCCAATCCTTTATCGAAATTACATGTATCATTCAAAAATTTTGACAAACCAATATAAGAATCTATTTGAATAAACAAAATATTCTATTGACCAAATTTATGTACAGAAGTAAGTGCATACAATTGTGCATGGTACATCTTATTTTATATACTGAAAATAATGACTGCCATCTAACCATCCCTGGTGACATGCCTGGCAAGGCTGTTTCGCCTCATGGGTGTTATTTTTGATTATAAGCTTACACTGCTGCCACATGTAAATAATATATGTCGCTCCGCTTCATTTGCCATCAGAAAAATCAGCCAAATTCGTAAATATCTTGATCAAAAGTCGACTGAGACACTTATTCACGCATTTGTATCATCCAGACTTGATTGTTGCAACAGTATCTTATTTGGACTTCCTTCTCAACAAATCTCAAAGCTTCAGCGCATTCAAAACACTGCTGCCAGATTAGTTACTCTCACAAGTAAGAAATCTCACATTAAACCCATCCTCCACCAACTTCATTGGCTTCCTATATGTGAAAGAATAAACTACAAGCTTCTCACCCTCACATACAAAGCCATCCATGGTCTTGCTCCAAATTATATTTCCAACTTACTCACCTTACAATTACCAACTCGCTCACTCAGATCTAACAGTGCTATTCTCATAAAGCCGCCAAAAATCAACACCAAGACTTATGGTGAACGTTCTTTTTATTCTGCAGCCCCCAAACTCTGGAACATTCTCCCAATCTACATCAGAAATGCCCCTACTTTAGATATTTTTAAGAGTGTATTAAAAACACACCTTTTCATGAGTTCCCCTCATTGGACCTTGTAACTTTCTGCTTGTATCTTTTTAAGTATGGTTTTTTGTTTTCTTACTGTTTGTATCTTAAGGTTTTCTCATGTTATATTTGTTAATGTAAAGCGCATTGAGACCGTTTGGTATAATGCGCTATATAAAAATGTATCATCATTATTATTATGACAGTCACTGGTTTCACTTATGTAAGTAACCCTTGCTAGTCTTGCTTCACAAACAGGCCCGTAACCAAGAATTTTTGTAAGGGGGAGGGGGCACAAGCAGTTAATGAGGGGGACTTGGACATATTCTCCATATAACCATTGTATTATAGTTTTTTAATTTAATTTTTTGTAAAGGGGGCACTTTACCTTCGCAACATACCTTCCCCATGCTAGCTATGGGCCTGTTCACACAGCTTGCCAGTCCCTCTTCTACATGATTCAATTTCTTTCTTTATTTTATATTTTTAATATATCTAAGCTTTTTATACCCACATCATAACTAGAAAAAGGTTTAAGAACTATTACTGGTTCTACATCATCTTGAAGCTAATGAGCTACATAATCTTGAAGCCAACAAGCTACATTATCATGAAGCTAATGAGCTACATCATTGTGAAGCTAATGAGCTGCATGATCTTGAAGCTAATGTGCTGCATCATCTTGAAGCTAATGAGCTGCATTATCTTGAAGCCAACAAGATATACTATCATGAAGCTAATGAGCTACATCATCTTGAAGCTAATGAGCTACATCATCTTGAAGCTATTGGGCTACATCATCTTGAAGCTAATGAGCTACATAATCTTGAAGCCAACAAGCTACATGATCATGAAGCTAATGAGCTACATCATTGTGAAGCTAATGAGCTGCATGATCTTGAAGCTAATGTGCTGCATCATCTTGAAGCTAATGAGCTGCATCATCTTGAAGCCAACAAGATATACTATCATGAAGCTAATGAGCTACATCATCTTGAAGCTAATGAGCTGCATGATCTTGAAGCTAATGTGCTGCATCATCTTTAAGCTAATGAGCTGCATTATCTTGAAGCTCATGTGCTGCATCATCTTGAGGCTAATGTGCTACATCATCTTAAAACTAATGAGCTACATCATCTTGAAGCTACAGTATGAGCTGCATCATCTTGAAGCTAATGAGATAAATCTTTTTGAAGGTAATGAGCTACATCATCTTGAAGCTACTGGGCTACATCAGCTTGAAGCTAATGAGCTACATAATTGCAAAGCTAATGAGCTACTTCATTACGAAGCAAATGAGCTACATCATCTTGAAGCCAATGAAATATATTATCATGAAGCTAATGTGTTACATCATCATGAAGCTAATGAGCTGTATGATCTTGAAGCTAATGTGCTGCACCATCTTGAAGCTAATGAGCTGCATCATCTTGAAGCTAATGTGCTGCATCATCTTGAAGCTAATGAGCTGCATCATCTTGATGCTAATGAGCTGCATCATCTTGAAGCTATGAGCTGCATCATCTTAAATCTAATGAGCTACATCATCTTGAAGCTAATGAGCTACATCATCTTGAAGGTAATGAGATACATCATCTTGAATCTAATGAGCTACATCACCTGAAGCTACTGGGCTACATCATCTTAAAGCTAATGAGCTACATCATCATGAAGCTAATGAGCAACATCATTTTGAAGGTATTGAGCTACATCATGTTGAAGCTAATGAGCTACATCATCACGAAGCTAATGAGCTACATCATCTAAGAGCTAATGAGCTATATTATCTTGAAGCTAATGAGCTACATCATCAGAAGCTAATGAGCAACATCATCTTGAAGGCAACAAGCTACATTATCATGAAGCTAATGAGCTACATTACCATGAAGCTAATGAGCTACATCATCTTGAAGCTAATGAGCTACATCATCGAGAAATTAATGAGCTACATCATTGTGAAGCTAATGAGCTACATCATCTTGAAGCTAATGAGCTACATCATCTTGAAGCTAATGAGCTACATCATCTTGCAGCTATGAGCTGCATTGCTCAAAGCTAATGAGCTACATCATCTTGAAGATAATGAGCTACATCATGTTGAAGGTAATGAGCTACATCATCGAGAAGCTAATGAGCCACATTATCGTGAAGCTAATGAGCTACATCAGCTTGAAGCTAATGAGCTACATCATCGAGAAGCTAACGAGGAACATCATCTTGAAGCTAAGAGCTACATCATCAAGAAGCTAATGAGCAACATCATCTTGAAGGCAACAAGCTACATTATCATGAAGTTAATGAGCTATATTACCATGAAGCTAATGAGCTACATCATCTTAAAGCTAATGAGCTACATCATCGAGAAACTAATGAGCTACATCATTGTGAAGATAATGAGCTACATCATCGTGAAGCTAATGAGCTACATCATCAAGAGCTAATGAGCTACATCATCTTGAAGCTATAAGCTGCATCATCCCAAAGCTAATGAGCTACATCATCTTGAAGCTAATGAGCTACATCATCTAGAAGCTAATGAGCTACATCATCGAGAAGCTAATGAGCTACATTATCGTGAAGCTAATAAGCTACATCATCAAGAAGTTAATGAGGAACATCATCTTGAAGGCAACAAGCTACATTATCATGAAGCTAATGATCTATATCATCTTGAATCTAATGAGCTACATCATTTTGAAGCTAATGAGCTACATCATCTTTAAGCTAATGAGCTATATCATCTTGAAGCCTATGAGCTACATCACCGAGAAGCTAATAAGCAACATCATCTTGAAGCTAATGAGCTACATCATCTTGAAGCTAATGAGCTACATCATTGAGAAGCTAATGAGCTATATTATCGTAAAGGCTAATGAGCTACATCATCAAGAAGCTAATGAGGAACATCATCGAGAAGCTAATGAGCCACATTATTGTGAAGCTAATGAGCTACATCATCGAGAAGCTAATGAGGAACATCATCTTGTAGGCAACAAGCTACATTATCATGAAGCTAATGAGCTATATCATCTTGAAGCTAATAAGCTACATCATCTTTAAGCTAATGATCCCTGAGAGAAATGAAACATGATACCTGATCTCTCTCACTCAGCTGCATCATGAGCTCCTCATCTGTTCTTTCAGAGACCTGTTCCTGGGTGGCCGCCAGCCTCTCCTCCAACTCCTCAATCCTGTCCAGAAACTCAAACTTGCTGGTTTCCATGGAAGTAAGCTTCAAAGAACAACAGAAAATTACATGAACATTGAATATATATCCCAACAATACAATTGTTCTTCAAACGTTTGGGAGGGGGATTGTCAACCTTGTGTGGGTGTTTGTATATGTGTGTATATGTGTGTGTGTGGGGGGAGGGGGGGGGATGACGAGGTGAGATCAAAATATTGAACTCCACCTCAAATTCCCTATGTAGATCAAATTACTTGATTTGATCATTAAAAATCCTATAAGTTTCCAATAGTGGCAGGGGTAGATTTTTGCATGTGTTAATTTAAGGTTGCATATTAGGAGAAAATGTCAAATACAATCAAACAGATTCTAGATAAGATGCAATGATCTACTGGAAAATATGAAAGCGTATCTATCCAAGAATGTGTGAGCATGAGGATAGAGGCCTAATAAAAGAGCTTTCTACCTGAATCTCCATTATCTGGGCTTGCTGTTGTGCTGCATTCTTGCTATCCTCAGCTGCTGCCAATAAATCTTGCAATTCATCAATCTGCTGCTCTAACAAGTCCACCTGTCAAACATGAGAAGAATGTTAACTTTAGATGACTATGTGAGGTAAATGATCTACGAAGAATGTTCACTTTTGATGATCATGTAAAGTAGATGATCAACAAAGAATATTCACTTTTGATAATCATGTGAAGTAGATGATACACAAAGAATATTCACTTTTGATGATCAAGTAAAGTAGATGATCAACGAAGAATGTTCACTTTGATAATCATGTGAAGTAGATGATCATTGAAGAGTGTTCACTTTGATGATCAAGTGAAATAGATGACCAATTTAATGGTAAGAGACTTCATGTGTTGCCCTATAACAGAAAAACACTGATTGTAGATAATCACAAGGAAAGAGATGGCAATGATTGCTTTAACAATTTCTCATTAGTTAATCAAATCACTTCCACATTTAAAAACCAAAACATCAATGCTGTTGAAGCTCAACAAAGCTCACAAAAATGTTCAAAAAGTAGTGAAGATGATATCAAAGGAAGATGTAATGGTGAGTTGCCATTTTCAAGTCAAGTTTTGCATATAAAAAAAAAATACATTTATGGTCTACCGACGTTTAATAGTATCTTATAAGAAGCAATTTATTCCTATTCCTATTAATTATACTCAGACATTGTACATCCTTTCTTTCAATTAGTTTGTCTGAAAATGCACTAATCATATAATGTGAAACCAAGGATGTACAAACACAAGTTGGTGAAACTAATCCATAAGCAAGGCTTTCACACATGTGCTGGCTGTTTTATGAGGCCATACCCCAAATTCAAAAGACCAAGTTATTTTCCTCCATTAAAATGTGTAAATTCAGCTAGAGACAGCTGATGTTAAAACCAAAGCTGTTTGGAGATTCAATTGACTCTGTCTACACATGTATTAGCTAGAAATAATAAATTTCCTCCAGAAAAGGAGAAATCTTTCGAAATTGGGAGATTGTCCCTCTGGATTTGCAGGAAGTATACTTCATCCGACTCACAACATATTTTCAGAGAAAGCTAAAAAAACAAAGCATTCATTTTGCAGATGATAACAATTGCTTCTACTGATACTGTGGTCTGCATCAAATAGTTAAAAACTGCAAGTGTTCCATCTGTAGTATCACTATTTTAGTTTGATATGTAAGACCCAAAGATACCCATTTTTCTCTTTATCTCATTTCCATATCACTGAGAAAATCTATTGTTTATTAAAAAAGAAAGATCATTCTGTAGATTTAAAAAGTCTAGATCTGTGGTTAGTCATTATTCTTGAATACAGAATGTTTCTGCAAATTAAATGGAGGTAAATCTATCAGCAAAATGAGCCACAGTTTTTGATGATTTTTGCACTGATTATTTCAAAAATTTGACTTTCACATTACACATGCAATCATGTCAGAAAGTTTCTTTTAAACCTACCCACACCTGACACCTGAGTTAATCCTGAAAACTCAGGTATGGCAATTACCAACACGACTTCCTGTTCAGTGTATTGTGTTTCCATTTTAAATAATGACTGTTTATCTGCCATTCCTATGCACACCACAGTCAAGTAGCCCAAGGTTATTTGTGTGCATAAGATTACAGAAGCCAGTGCTGAGTAATCAGGGCACTTTTGTGATTGAAATCACTCATCCGTGTTAAGTGTCTTAATGGGAGGAATTTGTTTGCAGACTGGTGATAAAAATAGTTGTGTATTATATGCCCAAGGTGATGTGTGCAATAACTGTGAATGATTGACAAACCATTTCTCCTAAGGATAGATATTGCTTCATGATATGGATTGTATGATTCTAGGGTACATATTGATTGTCCAAATTCCTTAAAACATCTTGCAATCAATAAAACTGAAAGAATCTTAAACCCAAGAATTGAATAAGCACAACTAATTATTCATACCAAACTCTATTGCCTATTTTTTTTTTCAGTTTGAATTCTGCTGTTTATGTTATTTTCCAATATTAGACTAAATGTAATACTGTAGTTCTTCATCATTTTATGTGAAACCTAGGAGGCCTGAATTAAGAAAATTAGCAAAATATTTCCAAAAAAGAAGGATAAAAAACTACAGAAATTTAGGTGCAACTCTACAAGCAACCTCAACATCAAAAGCATAAAATGCACCACAGTTTTGACACTAAATGCCTACCTTAGTCCTGCTAGAATTCAGTGTCTCAACAATGCAACCGTCTGAATTTGATCTGCACCAACTTTTATGAAAAGAAAATAGAAGAGAATATACATGAAATGCTTCATTGAAATAATACACATGTAAGTTTATTTGAGTTCACACACTTATGTGTCTGTTTATTTTTTGTAAATGTCTATAGACAGGTAAAAAACCTTTTGGTGCAACCACTGACCGAAAAGAATATTAAATTCTGAGTTTAATAGTCTTTGATCTTTGCAAATAGCATGTGTAGTTTTCAAGTTATAATGAGAAAACAAAGCTTGAATTGTTTTTGATATATCAAATAATGTGTGTATGAACAGGATAACACCTCACAATGATTTGGTATTTCTTTTTTAGCTTTACACATATTTCTTTTTGTTTCAAGAAATTTATTGCATTCTCAATTCAACTTTGACAATACAGTTGTACACAAATTATAACAAAAACCAACAAAATCGTAAGCAAGATGATATCGTTACCAAAAAAAGATATTTCTTTATATTGCTTCCCTTAATCATAAATCTTAAAAGTGTTCAAAATATTTTCCCCAGCTTAGGGTTGATTGGGGTGTGATAAAGATCAAATCATCTTCATGATAATAACTGCTCTTTTTTCAAAGAGAAATAACAGAGTTAAAAAACAATGGATTTACATAAGAAAATACAGTAGAGACAATGTCCTGTTCATACATTTGCATAATGTTGCCTTTAAGGTATGTAGGCCTGTGGGGACATGCTACCATACAATGACGATGTAATAGTAAATATATGCAAGGGGTGCATGTTGGTATACCTAAGCTACCTGTAAAGCGAGATGTTGCAGGTAAACTAGTGGGATATGCCAGCACTAGGAGAAGGTGAATAGGATATACCACCATGACCACAGCAACAATTTAAGGAAGTTAGGAATATTCCAAGTAAGTTAGGAATGTGAAATGTGTTGCTGGTTGGTCAATTGACCGAATAAGTGAATGAGCAGACAAGACAACCAGCGTGGTCGGCAGGGCAGGTGATGCTCATGTGCTGGGCAGAAGATACCAGTGAATAATTAGGTACATAATATACATTGGCTTTACCGTAGGCACAATTGCCATAGCCAAAGCATAAGACCTAATGAATGCAATAAGTCATGTAAACTCAGGTGAGTCAGCTTTGGCACACACAATTTGTTGATACTACAGATAATGTATGGTGTATAAAATTGATATACTGTACATGCAATATTTAATATAAGCAAAGGTAAAATACACAAGGTAAAAGTACATGGTATGATAAAAAACATGATAACCATAAAAACATAGTAAAGGTACTCAGAGAAAGCACTCTACTAAGATGATCAAACTGATAGATAAAATAAAAGTACTTAGAGAAAGTAAAGCAACTTAGCTGGCAAACTGGTTAGTTTCAAGACAAGATATGTTCTCCCTACTTTGCTGCAGTCAGAAATGAGAGAAGAATGCACAGGTTCATGTAGCCCACAAACTGAATAAACAGTAAAGGACTAAGAACTAATCAAAACATTCCACAACACACAAAACCCCACTGAGATTGGAACATAAAAAGAGTGTAAAACAATAGCTACACGCAACCTGAAAACAATGCGATGCAATGTAATGCAGGAAATTACCAAACTGCTACAGGCCTATTTCAAATTAAAGCAAAATATTACAGGACATAGGAGCTCATTATGAGGAAGAAAAAGCTCTCCCTGTCATAAATCATTAATCTAATATCTAACAGTATCCTAACAAATTGTCCACACTTGAAATAGGGGCACTTAGTATAAAGCTGCATAGAAAAAAGTTGATTTTTAGTTTTCAATATCTTCACTTAGGAGCTATGCTATTCTGGACCTCGTTATTTTCTTGGGCTATTTCACACCTCGTTATTTTACTTCTAAGTTGCAATTCACCACCAAGTGACATCATGGATGCAGTCAGTTGAGCTTTTTCAAAAACAGACTGGATAAGCATTGGTGTGAGTGGGCTTTTCGCCTTCATCATGACTCTGATCCATTTGAAGTTTTAAACTCAAGTCAACCCAGATCTTGAACTTCAGGCATCAAATGGCTTTCACCTAATATTCATTATAGGTATCATAGAAAGTTTTAACGTTATGCACCTATTGATTGAATGTTCCACCTCCTATACCCCAGACAAGGTGTGTCATTGCACGACCTGCATTATGCAAGCAAGTGGTGTATTTTGATGCACCCCTCAGTCACACAAATGACTAACATCTTGTCTCAGAATGACTGTATCTGTGTCACAAAAGTTACGCACATTTCAGTGTAATTGATGCATACCAGTCACGAAAGTAACGGACATATTGAACGTACATATTGAAGCACCGAAAACCAGGTAAATGCATGAACTCTGCATAGTAAAATGTAAAATCAGTTTGGAATTGTGAAGACCATTTAATTTACATTTAATCACATGTAACCACATTGACCCACATTGACTATAAAACTGTTTAGAATGGAAAAATCAGTAATCACAAACAAATTTTTGTCAATTCTAAACCATTTTTAGGTCAATCAACAATTAAAACGACTGCGTAACACTCAAACGGCAGGTTTTCTTTTAAGCCCACACCATTTGTGGAGGATCGTTAACGACGACAGATGTACAAAACTTGCTACAAAAAAGCTGAGAATTTCAGCATACAGGAGATGCGTAGAGACTTACAAAAAAAATTCAAAAACCGGGTATCGAAGATATCCCTCTCGTGACTGTTGAAGTCACAAGTACGGGTAGGACGGGGCATTTTTGTAGGAATTAATTTCCCGTGGAAATGGCGAGTACTGCATGGGGAGCCTAACATCAATGACCCCTATGGTTGGTGTTTCGAGTGTGGCCTTTAGGGGATGGGACATTCAATTGATAGGTGCATTACATGTAGTCAGATAAACATCTGACTATAGTATACGCTATACAGTCATTACATGACTGCGAATACTCGGTCAGACATCATCCTATGCATCTAACGGTGGAACCACTACATTGACTCATCATAGTTGTTTTGTGGAATATTTACAAAGCACTTCAGCTTTGCGAACGTTTTCCAAGATATTTGTACTGTTTTTCCTCATTCATTTTAACCTGAAAAAGTTCATCTACAAAACTATAAAACCCTCTAGTATGTAAGCTTGGGTTTTAAAACTTGGGTACATATAAATAAATTAAGTAATTATGAACTAAAACCCATAAAAAGAAGAAATTTTCACCTACCTCGTTGCTACCTTCTCACAATCATGTGCGCTGAAGTGAATTTACCTAATTATTTCATATTCTATCAAACAACAGCCATACCAACGTAGTGTAAAAGTTTAACACAGGCGTACAAAATAAACCGTGTGTATAAAACAAGCACATACATCATTGGAATTAAAGATAGTATTAGTTATCATGGGGTATCCGAAGTACTTAAGACATCTGATTAATGAAATAAAAGAAAGTATGTATTAAGTTGCATTTTGCCAAATGTGTCTTATCTAAGCAACTGAGGTGGCAATCAAGATAAAGAACAGATGGATGGAGAGGATGCTTTCATGTAACTGCATGGCAACCAAAAGTGTCAAAAATCTTAACTGAAGCCTACTTTTTTTTTTTTTGAAGATTTTTGAGTATCACAGCCATTATTTTTATTAGCAAGGGCTTAAATAACACTTTCAATAAATATTGAAAAGGACACTTATTGCTCCCATGCCCTCATAAAATGAAGGGCAATTCTTGCCCCCATTGCCCAGTGAGGTGAAGGGAATGGGGGTCACCTCTATTGCCCGTGGTTCAAGCATTCTTGGTTTCATTCTCTATCTCACAAAGAAGAATTCAGTCGTTTTGTTTTTTAATTCAAATTGTAGCCTTATACTGACAGAAAAAATATTTTAAATAATCTCGATTTATTTTTATTTTTAGGGGTTTATTCGGGTACCCAAAACACCCAATAGAACCGCACATGGTTGATATTTTGGGATCAAAAATGTTAATCTAAACAGCCTGCTCAAATTTGAAAAATCAGTAGAAGAGGACCCAAGTTAAAAAAAATTACTCATCTTAGCTATATATATCCCCTCATTAATACTTTATAGCATATGCCCTTTATTATATATAGCATATGCCTTTTATTATATATAGCATATGCCCATTACTATATAGCATATGCCCTTTTTTATATATAGCCTATGCTCTTTATCATATATAGCATATGCCCTTTATTATATATAGCATATGCCCTTTATTATATATAGCATATGCCCAGGGTTCTAGCTAGACAAATTCGAGTGTCGGGCTCCAGTGATAATCCAAGGTGAACTCCTAGACCCCCCTCCCATGAAGAACTATTCAAATTTAGTGGAATGCTAGAAGGATTTACAAAATATTTTATGTACAATGGATATTCAAAATACAATGGATATTAAACTGTCAAAGTGCCCTCCCCCCCCCCAAAAAAAAAAAAAAGAAGTACAAACATATGTCCAAAACTCTTTTCTCAATTCCCATTGTTATTCATCTTGCCCAAACTTTTTACCGCTTTTATTTTCGTCCCAGTATTGTTCAACGAAAGCCAAGCGGCACATGTTCCTATGAACTACGCAACAACTTTTATCAATATAAAATCCCCCACAAATCAAAAGAATATTGATCAGTCCGTTATAATTTTAAGTGCATATGGGGTTTATAACAAATGTGATTGGTTACTTACATTTGGACCGGTCTATAATAACGCCTTGGGCCTTTGGGGGTGTAATTTTTACTTTGTTAATGTTTGTTTGTATGGCAAGTGACGGACTTGGCAAGCTGCCAGCAGTGATTCACAATGATTAAAATATGAACTGAACTGTGTGCATGTACGTACGTTTATGCAAAGAGCTTCGGTATGGGTGATTTTATAATAATACAGTATGTACATTTAGTTGCGTTAAATTCCTATAGTTTAGTTGTTTTGATCGGAATTTAATGTGCGTGATGTATGTTTTGTGTGTAAATCAGTGGATAACATAAATAGAGCGAGATTAAAAGGATATCTGTTTAAACACTTAATTATTTAACCAAATTGAACTTTTGAGTGCTGGGCGGAAGAATGAATCTTAGAGCCGAGTGGTGGGCGGGAATTGCGGGTCCTGGGCGGGCCCGCCCAGCGCTGCCCACTGTAGCTAGAACCCTGCATATGCCCATTATTATATATAGCATATGCCCTTTATTATATATAGCATTTGGGGAAGGGGAAGGGGGTGAAGTATACAAAATAAATCACATATTACAGTTAACCACATGATTGATGTAAAAAAATAGCTTTAGTATTCCAATGTTAAGTTTTGTGCAAGATTGTAGCTGCTTTGGATCATTCTTGTGAACGTTCATGGCCAGAGGACAGAAATAATCCTGGACAGAATTATACCATGCAAATTTCAGGTATTAGGCTCTTTTTTCCTGTTTTAGATCCTTATTATCTTAAAGTGCCCATACTAGAATTTCTACTACTATTGCCTGAATTCTTTCCGTCTCCCCTGGGTATACTGTAGCTGAAAGCGCAATATCCATCTTCCCACTTTAATTAAAATTGATACAATTTTGATTGGCCTGAAAATTGCGGATGGCATTTTTTTTTTTACATTTGCAATCACGAATGCTGGAAAATCAGAATACAATTTCTTTGAATGATCAAAGCCAGGTTCATACGTCAAGAAAGGCAAAATGGGTGCACTTGAAAGTCGACCCTGCAAGATCAAACTACATAAAAAGTTAACTTGCTAACATCTAGAATATTCCAAATTTGTCTTTTTGCTGACTTAATAAAGTAAATTTTGGATAAACTAAAAATGTGAAGGGAATTTTACCCTTGAAAATCAATTCATCATAGCTTCATTATTGAGGGCCGTAAATAGATATTTAATTTAACGGAGATGGCCCATGCCGTTTAACACATTTATACTCCCACCCCCGCTTCATAGGAATTGAATTTGTGGCCGGATGAGGGGATCATGGTAAATCGCTGGCCCTAATTTTCCTTCCAAAATCGCGTAATCGGGACCCTTCGTAAAACAACAGAAAACATTTGGGGATCAATTCCATGATCTGCATCACAGTTTTAACACATTTATACCCAACATACTCCAATCCTTTTTTGCAAGTGTCCTTATTTTAGGAGTCATATTTCTCTGGATTAAACATTCTTCAGAAATACTGCCAGAAAATACTAGAAAAAACAGGTATCCATTATTTTTTTTGATAAAACAACTGTAGTGCAGTGACCTTAAAAAAAAATCATGCCGCACATCGCTTGTGTTATATTCATTATTACGTGTATTGGTGTTGTGCACCCTCGTTAAAAAGTTTCAAGAGAAAGGAATGCACAATTTTGGCTGACATTTTTACATAAGTTTATTTCAAAATTTCATAATTACTAACATGTTTTAATTGCTTACAAGACTAACAGCAATAACAGGAGCAGTATATTTGTATCTGCCGGAAGTAGGCCTAACGTTAGTGTCAGTAGTTAATTACAGTGTAACCTGTGACATAAACAGTCTGTATTGCATGTAGTGCGTACCATGTAGGGCATACAGAGGGAGATGATATACCTTACATTACATCATCAGTTAGCTCCAATTCTGTTCACAATTTCAAAGTCAACATTAATAGGTTCTTTACTAACTCTAGGCGTCTTTGATTTTTTTTTGTGGTGGTGGTAGTGTTAGTTTGGGCTTTTTATGGGGTTACTAACCCTTTTTAGCCGTAATCTTGTTATGTTATACACGTAACATTCCCTGTATTTTCGCGGATCTGGTATACACGACTTACCTATTTAATTCATCGTTGCTCTCGGAAACTTTTGTTATATTGTTCTTCAGGGTCACTTTCTTGACATTGGCACTTGCACCATTGCCCATGGTGTTTTAATTTATTGAAAGCTAGATGATATTACCGTGAAGTAGATCTACAATGTAAGAAGATAAGTTTTATCTGTGTGCAACAACAAATTCTGCATCTCAAGCCAAATCGTCGTTATGGTAAGGTGGTATAAAACTATTTAAGAATAGGCCACTGCACTGGAATTGTATCCATAATTCGTTCATGTCGATTCCACAGGAAAGAAACAAATATTTGTCATCAACATGGACATTTCGCCATAGGAGCACGGGGTACAAGTACCCTAAAAAATTGGTTATCATTGTTTTCGTAATAGCTCAAGCTTAATCCATCCGATCCATTACGCCCATATAGGGCCAGGGCCAGTGTTTATCCCAGGTCAAGCCTCCACATGCATAGGCGTACTATGAAACCGTCGGGGCCGGGGATGCAGAAATTCTCCCACAAAAGTGGTAGATTTCCCAATTTTTCATATTACTTTCTTTTTTTTCAATTTTTTTAATATAAAAATTAATTTAGCTGTACTATATTGTTTATATAAGATTCCATTGTCTGTAAACTGTAAAGTCGACATTTTTCTAAAATTTCCGTTGGAACTACGCATCTATTGAATTGGGAAAGCCTAGTATTTCCTGCCACAAACCATTCTCCTGAATGAATATATTGTACCTGCAAAATTATCTTAAAATCCCAGTTAAGCATTCTAACCACAAAATGTTACCCATTCTTTAAAGAGTTCCGAATGGAAAAATGGGAGTAAACAATATATTTATTTTTCATATAGGGGTAACCAGAATTCAAGTTTGAAACATTCAACCTCCCCCCCCTTTCTATCCCTACAGAATTCCTTCCTACGCCTATGTTTACATGGCGCAAACGGATGAGTGCACAAGACTCCCCTTGGACGGGACGCCAGTTCATTGCAGGCTCAATATCCCCAGCAGTGTTGGTACTCATTATACAGCTGAGTGGACTGCAGCAAGTAGAGCAAAATTATATTGCGCAAGGGCACAATGCAGCGCTTATGGCGGGAGTGGAACCCAGTACCTTTGGCATATGTGCATAGGCAGATAGGAGCATGACTCTTTGCAACTGCACTTCTTTTTTTAAAAAAATAATGAATACATATATGATTTAATTATATGTGTATTTAAAAGTATGTTCACCCGAGCCAAACACCCTACCCCTCCCCTCCCACCCCCTCCTCATGAAGTTGGTACCTACAACTAAACTCTCTTCTACCCGCCAATGATCATCATGTCATCTTTTAAGGAGTTTTCGCTTGAAATGAAGACTTACAATTATCAGGAAATTAAGGTGACACGGTAATGACGCCGAGTTCCCTCCTCCATGTCCTCTGGAATTTTCGAGCTAAACATATCATGATTGGCATTAAAACAAAATCAAGGAAGTTAAATCTTGTTTGTCTGTTGATGTAGTAAAATATACATCAGACAAACATAAGAATAGAAGGAATTAATTTGCGTTTCGAATGTCTTCAAAAAGGAATGCCCATGGGAGACAAGATATTGGAATCTTTAAAAGAAATTCGTCATATATTGCATAGTTGGTCACTTTTCTCGCAAAATCACCAAAATGTATTTTACTCCTAACTATTAATTTTTTTTTAGATAGATACTTGATTATGCAAACGACGACGACGACGACGACGATAATATGTGTCCTTTTATATTATTGTGAGAGGGGACTGCCTAACTTGCTTGCTTCTGCCAAAACTATTATGTCATTGAACCGATCGATACAAGGTGACAAAAACTTTTGTCAATCGTCCAAACTGTCAAAGCTTCTTTTGTTAGTCTATAATAGATGAAAAAAAATATTATAAACACTTGATAGGAAATGAAAAAGTGAAAGTAACACCCAATCTCACAATTCGTAGATTTTCGTATCAATTCTTCATTATGGTTTAACTCCAAGTTTGTTTTACAGATACAGACAATAAAAGCTAAAAACGTTGCTGAGTGTTTGAGCAACAATACAGTCAATATTGAAGAATCAACGGAATCAATCTAACAAAAGATTTTTTGCTTCAAGTGACGTGGGTAATTATCGATTTCCGCTTACACAACTATAAGTACGGTCGGATATGTCAGAAAATTAAGCTCAGTTGAATTTTCGTGCCAAAATGGATTTTTTTTTACTGCTCTTGTCAATTAGAATATGCTGAATTGAATAAAATGTACGGTGCCATTTTTTTACCATCATCTTTAGCCGCCATTTTTCAATTTCAAAATGGCGGCTATTTGTATTTTTTTGCCTGGAATTTCAACTACGTTTTTGTGCCAAAATGGTTTTTATTGGCTACTTTTTATTTATTTTGGTGTGCTGATTTAAAAAACAAAAGTTGAGTGTCACTTTTCAGCCATGTCTTCAGTGAATTGAATTTCAAAATAGCGGCCGCCATTTGTATTACTTGTTGGGGAAAATACCTTAACTCTTTTACTACTTAAAACTGCTTTATAATGGAAATCGCTATATATTTTTTCTCTCAATATTTATTGTTCTCTCTTAAAACATATTTATATCAATTTATCATTGCAACAACAAAAAATACCATAACATTATTTCTTTTATAAACAACAACGTCAGCAAAACTATACACTTAAACATAAACATAAGAACATGACAGAATACAATGCTATTGGAAGTAATACAACATACATTTAAGGTACGAGTTGTGAATGTGGAAAAAGCACATTCAGCTCTGCCAAGAGTTTGATGTGTTATTATTTTTAAGGCTATGTAATACTCGACCTGAAACTTTGATTTTATATATCTATTAAAATCGCTTAAAGTAGTAAGGGTATTGCGGATTTTACATAAGTAAAGAAAGTTAGCATAGAATAAGGTAAAATTATATCTTTGCAACGTTATTTGTAAAGCAAAAGAAAATACACGGTACGAGATAACATCAACCATTGATGACGACAGATAATTACGGACAATGCAAACTCAGAGTAGCTACAAGTACATGACCAGAAAAAGGTGCTCCAAGAATTCAACATATTTTTCACAAAAAGTACATACAGGATTATTATGCATATTAATTTTACAGAGATAAGAATTTGTTGCGAGATAGAGGTGCAGAAAATGGTATTGAAATTAACGGATTTGAGTGTCTTGCACAGCTATAACACAATTTGAAAAAATGGTATTCCATTCATTACCTTCAATCGCAAAAATTCGCTCCCAGTAACCTTTGGCAGGGGGGCAGTGGATTATATTCAAAAGAAGTTGTGGGTATACCAAATGGGTTACTTTATGATACTTAGCAAGAAGTTGTGGGTATACCGAATGGGTTACTTTATATACTAAGTTGTGGGTATACCGAATGGGTTACTTTATGATACTTAGCAAGAAGTTGTGGGTATACCGAATGGGTTACTTTATGATACTTAACAAGTTTAGAGAGAAGAACCTCCTGAATATTAGGGGTTGTTTCTTTAGTCAAGGTGTTCTTCCAAGACCTTGGTATTGCTGAGATGATTCCATAATAATGCAAGGAGAACAATGTATCAATATTGTAAAACCTCTAAAAGTCACTGTATGTAAAAAAAAAAATGCCCATCGTTATTAAGAATATCAGTAATATGCCTAACACTTTTATTAAACAGTAACTTATTGAATATTGTGTGATTATTAATTGAGATATAATGGTTATTCCAAATGATTTGGCAACTATATTGTCCACAGGCGTGGCATATGAGAAATTGCTCCAGGCAGAGCAGACTTGATAAATAAAACCATTACGAATATTGCAAATGTCTTTATTTTAAAATTACAGCGAAAAAGAAAAGATTTTCAATAACAATAAAAATAAAAATAAAAGAATACTTTCCAAGGTCTGAAGACAACATCAATATACCGCCTAACTCATGCAATCTTAATGGCATCTACAAAATGGAAGATATTGACCATGTTAATCCCGCCCAGATACGTAGAAAGAGTAAAAGTATTTCTACGAACTTTATCGGGCTTTCCGTTCTAAATAAATTTGAAAATACTTTTCTCCACATCTTTCCTAAAAGAAAGGGGTGGAGATGGAAGGACAAAGAAAAGAAACACAAGCTGAGAAAGCCCAAGTATTTTAACAATGCTAATTTTACCGATCGGTGTCAAATCTCTCTGAGACCAGATCTGCAATTGGGATTTAAGACGGGATAATTTGGGTAAGTAATGAAGATTAAAGAAATCAAGTTTATAGTGAGATACAAATACTCCCAGACATTTGACAGGATTGTAAGTAATATTAAAACCAAAAAGATTAAAATCAGGTGGGACATTGCTAACCAGAGACCCAATAGGGAAAATATTTGATTGATCTAGATTTACCTCAGTACATTTAGTATGAAACCTGAGCAAAAACATTTAGCATATCAATGACTGCTTTAAGAGATGTAATACTACTGTACTATCATCAATAAAAAGTGGCGTATCATTAGCGTACTGAGTGACTTTCAACTTGTGATTACAAACAACTATACCCTTTAGACTGTTGTTATGCCTGAGCATAATAGCCAATATTTCAACACACATAATAAAAAGGTAAGGGCTCAGCGGACAGCCTTGCCTTACACCACGACGAATGGCCATTGTTTAACACACATGCTGATGCATTAGAAAAAAGTACAAACCCAGAATTATAGTACGGAACCACCCACTCTTGATGTCATTACCGAAATTAAAAGAATTAAAACACTATTCTTGACTTCTCATAAATAAATCCAAACTTTCCGGACCACTCAAGCGTATTGAATGCCATTACTTTTCCTCTTATATGTAAATGACATGATAATATAAACAGCACAGTCAGACTGTTTGCTGATGACTGCCTTGTGTAAAAATCAAGGAACAATAAGAAACCTAACTCTATACTTGGCCTATTAAAACGAATGTCATATGTGCGATGTGGATAAACGTTACAATAATCAATTACATCTAGAATAGTGTGAATGCTTTTCCCAGTATAACCCCAGATTCAGAATGCCATGTGGAAATCAAGGAAGAATAAGAAACCCGGAATGTCATACGCGTTACAATAATCAATTACATCTAGAATTATATAAAGCCCATTTGATCTAAATGGATTAAATGATTTGAAACACCCTTAATACGCTCTGAGATACATTTAGCACCTATCTTTTAATCTGCATTCAACAAAGAAATAGGCCTCCAATTTTCTATTCTTTTAAATCTTTATTTGGTTTGGAAAGAAGCGAAATTATGCCCCGCCCTGCTTACAAGAGACATGGCCACAGAAAAAAGTAAAATTGAGAGACCCTAATAAAACGTCACTAAAGTCGTTCTAAAATGTCTGATAAAATTCAACCGGAAAACCATCAGGAAATTGCTATATTTTGATAAGAGGGAAACTTCGTAAAATCATTTTCAAAGTCAACATTGATAAGTTCTTTACTAACTCTAGGCGTCTTTTATTTATTTTTTGGTGTGGTGGTTGTGGTGTTAGTTTGGGCTTTTTATGGGGTGACCAACCCTTCTTAGCCTATAATCTTGTTATGTTATGTTATAACTGGGATCAGATGAGATTTTTACGGGGTATCAGACAGTCAGAGATCCATATGTCCCATGTCAGCATGTGGGTTCCATATATGTGGGCTATCTAGGAATAAGAACGATCTCACTGTGCGACCCTCGTCTGTTTAATGTGGGTCGTTGTGTATCTGGGAAAGATAACCCATATACTTAATCCCATGTTGGATTCACCTGGGTAAGATAATCCATACGTGAAGTTTATGACAAGAGGGGATACGTTCGATCTACCGGACATGCTCGAACTACCGCACACTAGCTTTGATCAGTCACTCCAGTAAAATAATTTTGTATCTCCTCCTCAATAAAGTCCGAGCTATTGCAACGTTGAAGTCAGCCTCAACCAATGCGATTTCATTTCTGGCAGATCTACAACTGATGCCATATTTCGCTTTTAACTTATGGCTCAAGCCCATATCGCAGTAAAGAAGCCCCTCCACGTGACATTTGTTGATTTAAAAAGAGCATTTGACAGTGTCATCCACACAAAGATGTTGGACGTACTCCGAGACTTTTCGCCTTATTGCTAACCTTTACTCTAGAGCTAAGGGCACCCTGACATGGAAAGGTTTAGGTTCACCAATGTTCAAGACACCAGTTGGAGTGCGGCAAGGATGTCCTCTCTCGCCAACTATTTTCAACTTTTACACAGAGGCAATGATGCGTGAATGGACTTAGGCAACTGAACATCTTGTACCTCCAGATGTTGAAGGTTTCATTACTAATGAACTACGATATGCAGATGATATTGCACTCCTGGCACTAAGTGCTAATGATACAGAAATCCAGCTACAGTCGCTTGGTGGCATTGCTTCGCAATATGGTCTCCAACTACACCCTGATAAAACTGAGTACATGGTAATACAGCCCACACTGGATAACCTCTCAATTTCATACAATGGTACTGCTATCAAACGTGTCACTTTATTCCGCTACCTTGGCTCAGTCCTGTCCTACAACACTGATGATTCTGCAGAAATATGAAGCCGCATTGCAATGGCAAAGCAGAGCATTAACCAGTGTAGTTACACAGTATCCACTCACATTGACTTAGAGGTGGAGTTGCTTCTCATTAAGTCCCTTGTCATGGCCAGACTTACATATGGTGCATTAACCTGGACTATGAAGAAAAATGACTTGGCAGCTCTTGATGCATTTGGAAGAACTATCTGGCGGCGCCTGCCTGGACTTACATGGTCTGACAAAATTTCCAATGACCACCTACAACATCTGATTGGAGATAGGTGGCTTTTTTCATCTGACATAATCCTGGAGCAACAAGCTAAGTGGCATGGACATTGTGTTCGTAAAGGCCTTGCCCCCATGATGTCAGGCCTTCTCTCTGGTACCAGAAGGTGTGCTGGGCGCCCTCGTGCCAGGTGGATGGATGGCCTGAAAAGTTGGAGTGGATTGACTGCATCTGATCTGGCCACTGCAGGGTGGTCCCGAATTCTACTTCAAAAACTTCAGCCAGACACATCCTATTCAATGACCCTGAGGAGTGCGTCAACGAGCCGCTAGGCTTATGGCGATTAATTGATTGATTGGGATACGTAAGGGTTCTCTGGGCGGTAGAGCATATCTGTTTTACGGTTAATTGAATTAATTGTGTCATGTTCATGGACTTTTCACTCACATATTTATATTCCCAAATTTAAAAACAAAAACGAAACATATTACATTTTTTACCACGCCGTCCTTTTATAGCAAAGTTTATGAATCAAAAAACATTTCTTATATTTTGTGTTTGCAATTTTGTTCTTTTAGATAAGTAAATAAATTTTTGTTGTCTAGTCCATACTCAGGCGCGGATTCAGGGAGTGCGCACAGGCAACCACATATTAAATAGCCAACGTATTAAATAGCCCTATAAAAGACCATTTTGGGACTTATGATCAGGCCGGGTTGTATTCTAACGACAAACAATATTTAAAAGATGGAGAGTGGAGGTGGAGGGAGGAAAGAGAGGGGGTAGGGGAAGGGGGAATCAATTAAAATGTTATGGAATTAGGAAAGGAACATTTTTTTCATCTTTTGTTGAATATTCGTGCCATAACAAGGTACCAAAAAGAAAAAAAGGATGGTCTATATTTTACATATGTCTTCATCATTTTGTTTGCTTTGTTGCAAAACATAACATTTTGCCCATTGATCCCTCCTTATATATCTATCGATGCCTAATCTGTTAATCAGAGCCTCTTCTTTATTTTTTAAATAGGGTAGGCGTGGTTGCGGTGGTGGCGGGGATTTTTGTTTAAATCGACTTTTCTATTGTTTGTAAATTAGTTAGGCATATGTTAACTTAGCAATTTTTCACCCTTGTTTATCATTTTGTTTAATTCTTTATTCAGTTTGCTCTTCGCAAGCTGAACAATATGCTGATATGTTAATACCCATCTTCCTTCTTTGCATCCACAGTTTGAGCTTTGTCTCTTAGAGATCGTATCTGTGGATGACACATTTACTTTTTGTATTCATATCTTCATTTCTGCATACAAAATTGTAGTTTTATACTACTTGGCAATTTGTATTCGTCAACCCACTAAGGACAATCAATTAATGCCCAGAAGTCTAAAAGATTCCGCCCATAGGTGTAGGGAGAAAATAACAAATGGAGAAACAAGCATCGTGGGGCAGACCTCACCCCTTCAACACCCACATAGTGGTGAACCCAGCACTAACAAAGTGAAGGAGTTCAAAAACGGTTGTATACCACCTCCCTTAAGACGAAGTCTTAATATTTTGTCAACTTCTGTGGGGAAAGTTATATAAAAAACCCAACTTCTGTGGGAAAAATTATATAAAAAACCCAAGATTATTCCAATTTTTACAAATTTCCCCGAAAAAGTGCAGGTTTGAACCCCCGCCCGACCCCCTTACCCCTCCCGCCGTGTGTAGGCCACTGCACATGCATGTAAACAATCCGGGTATTGTTGATCTATATATGAATTCGGGCGAAAATACAAAACGTTATAATGATAATGGTTAAGTACTCCATTTTTAAATGATGTGAATGTTTGTTGCTCCAGCAAAGGCTTTGTCATCATCGCTTACACCAGCAAAGGCTATGGCATCATCGCTCACACTAGCAAAGGCCATGTCATTGCTGTTCACACCAGCAAAGGTCATGTCATCACCGTTTACACCAACAAAGGCTATGGCATCATCACGTACGCCAGCAAAGGATATGGAATTATCGCTTACACCAGCAAAGGTTATGTAATCATCGATTACACCAAAAAAGGTTATGACATCATCGCTAACACCAGCAAAGGCTTTGACTCATCGCTCACACCAGCAAAGGATATGGAATCATCGCTCACACTAGCAAAGGCTATGGCATCAACGCTCACACCAGCAGAGACTATAGCATTATTGCTCACACCAGCAAAGGATATGGAATCATCGCTCACGCCAGCAAAGGATATGGCATCATCACTAAGGCCAGCAAAGTCTATGGCATCATCGCTCACACCAGCAAAGGATGTGGAATCATCGCTTACACCAGCAAAGGCTATGGCATCATCGCTAACGCCAGCAAAGGATATGGCATCATCACTAAGGCCAGCAGAGTCTATGGCATCATCGCTCACACCAGCAAAGGATATGGAATCATCGCTCACACCAGCAAAGGCTATGGCATCATCGTTCACACCAGCAAAAGTCATGTCATCATCGTTCACTCCAGGAAAGGTCATGTCATCATCGCTCACAGCAGTAAAGGTCTTAACAAGTGTCATTATCGCCCACACTATTAACGGTCTTGTAATTTGGTGGCATCGTCGCTCACATTACTTAATATGTTAAAACGGTGGCATCGTCGCTCACACAATCATCGCTCGCTCACACTAGTAAATATCTTAAATCGGTGGCATCATCGCTCACACTAGTAAAGGTCAAGTAAACAGGTGGCATCATTGCTCGAACTACAGTGTGACAGCTCCTTGCTGGAACCAAACAAAGTTAATGTAAAAGTGTTCTTTCAACAGTTCAACGGGGAAATGAATGGTCAAAAGTGAAAACTGTATTATTATTGAAATAATTTGTATACCTACTTTTGCACTTCCATGAAAAGTTCTGGGTGGTGTCAAATTCCCCTGCGCCGCCCTGCCTCTCATTCACCCATGAAAGAAAGTAAATGGGTAATTTCAGCATTTTGAATTGATAAATATAGGCCACTTTTATTTCTTATTCGCCTGAAATAGATTTATTAATTAGTCATTAGTGAAAAAAGGTTTTTTTTATGGTGACGTGTTCCTAGAGATAATGTTAGTACTATTTCCATATCAATTACTGAAAGTTATTTCTTTTTAGATTAATAGTTCTAAATAGATTTTAAAAAATCAATTGAACAATACGAATTAATTGCTAATTGGTAGGAAGAAGGACAAACACAAAGGATATCAATTAAGTGATCAATATTATATTTTAGTTACAGTCAGTTGCAAATAATCTAATTTAGCCATTATGCCAAGTGTTTTGTCAGTTAACGACAAACACATTTGCAGATTCAATCGAAGAGGTTATACTTTCTCAAAGCTCGAAAGGAAGATAAGTTGGTAAGTCTTGCTCAAGAACACTCTTTGTAATTTTAGATTTATTCCTCTAACACCACTAAGAAAAATGTATGGATGGGGCTAGTGGCGGCGCCAGGTGGGGTCTGGGGCATAAAACACCCGTCGGGGAGGCCTAGACTCCCGTCGCGGATATCGTGATGAAGGTCGTCTGGGAATCACGAGTCGAAAAAGAAGCACTTGAACTTTCCCCGACAAGCAATGCAGTAAAAACCATTATTCTGAACCCCTAAGTTGTCGCCTAATCGTGACAGGCTAATATCTCTCAGGAAGCTGCAAATACCAACGGCCCCCTGTCGGGGCAGCGCTATCTAAATATATTACACCCAGATAAAAAGGTAGGGATGGAGTTTATACATTCCGATATAGGAAATGAACATGGTAACGCCATGGTAAAGCCGGTGTTTCATGTGATTTTATTCTATCGGGTCTAACACTGAATATCAGATATATGTGGTGCTTACTTTACTCATTGTTCAAAAAACGGTTAATTATCCCTGTCCAATTTGGTTTTACGTGTGAAGTTTTACTGGCCCACATGTTTTTATCTCGTATGTTTGTATTTATTTTGAACTTAGGTTCTTTTAATTAATTTATATTTGCCAAGAGTTTAATGATTTTATATTTTATTTCTTAACATTTATTCTCCTCATGGGTCACGTCAAGATTTGACTTTGTATTTCATTCTTTAGTTTGAGATTTTATTTTTCTTTCAATTTCCGATTTTATGGTTTACTTTGTGTTTCTCTTGCTGTCTTGTATTAGTCATTTTTCTCGTTAAAGGTTTATTTGATTTTGTAATTTATAGGGTTTCCATTTTGTTCATTTTCAATATCGTAGTATTTGATATGCATCATTTGTTTTCTTATTGTTATATTTTGTAGCTAAAGTCGACGTTTTGTATGTTTTATGCTGCTTTTCTGCTTTATTATTTTTTACAGAATCATGGACCAACGCATTTTGTGCATTATTTTCACGATATTCATTGGAATCGTTACAGGTAAGCACACAGTCTTAAATGTTGAAAATGTTGTCAGATTTGCTTAAAAACAAACCGTAATAATGTCTAAGTAGAATAATCGAGGGTAACAAATTTGCAACAATTGAAAAGTGAATTAAATATTCGCGTAGCGAACCATGCGCTCCTTCGCCACCAAGCCGATACAGCTATTGATGAATTCATCCTCATTACAGAACTCGCCCCTTGAACAGAACTCAATCTTGATTTTCTGTGCCTGTGGCATTTCAGTAACCGCATGTGGCGGTTTGCATTTCCAGTTTATTTCCAAATAATTCCACTTCGCGTTTTAACCAAATTTGCTCTCTTAAGGTGTGAAATATGTGAAATTTGTTTTATTTGGACAATTTGTTAAAAAATTAACCTTTGAACATCGATATTGACGCTATATTTCGTATTTCCACGTAAATTCATTTCGAAGTTAAGAAATATCAAGAACAGCATTTCAACAATACAACTTCTTCCCCGTATAACGGCAAAACGAGGGAGTTTCCATTTGAATAACATCAATATGTGTTCTGTCTATTAAGTTTTAGGCATAGAGAAACTTGTAAAGTGTATTTCTTGTATATTCATAAGTAACCAACGTATAATTTCATTGATTCATATTCAAAGAAGCATGAGTTTATGTGTATGATTATCTCGTAAGTGCTATTGCCTACAATTATCTTTGGAAAATACTTTTCGCATTGTCAGATTGTACGTGTTTGCTCTACGTAAGTATGCTTGATGGTGCATAACTCCTGACCTCTACACACAAAAAGTCCTTGCGCGTATAATGCACTGATGAATGGAAATGGCATTAAACTTAGGATTGTTTATCGAAAAAGTGTTGAGGAAAGGAGGTTACGTGGGGTCGGAAAGATTTTGAAAGTCACTCAGAATTACGTTGCTGAAAATAGTGCTATTCTTACTATTTTTGCACCAAATGAAATAATTAAACCAGTTTTCAGGATATAAATGATCCAAGTAAGAACTCGTTGATGTTCAAATATTCAGTTTTTATAAAATCACAGCATTTTTTGTCGAGTTGTCTCAACAACCTGTAATTGCGTAATACCTTTTCAACTCGTTGGGAGAGTGTCCTTCAAAGAAGACAAAAATGACACTGGCAGTTTCATCCCGTCCATGTTTCAAGGGCGCTTTCTTCAAATGTAAATTGTGGAAAGTCAGTTCCAGACGGCTCACCGAGTTTTGGAATGGAAAAAAAGACGAAAGCCATTTTAGCTCCATCGAAATAAATATTGAAATAATATTTATTTCAAAGACACTAATGAGCTTTTGTAAAAATAAAAAAAACACGTATGTACGCAAAGTATTTGAGAAGCAAAACAAAATATAACTTGAAAATTTTGCCGACAAATGATTTTGTGACGTAAAGTCGCTTTGAATGGAAAAGTTAGTCTAAAATCCACATCGCCGACTGTCTAGTAATTTTAGTATTGAGAATGAGTTCATGTGAAAAATCAGGAGTGCACCATATTCACAAACTTTAGCTCATTTAAAAAATTTTTTCCTGTTATTACAATAAACATGTAAACGTTTTTCAGCAGTCCAGTGGCAAGTGTGATATATACTTGCTCTGGTCGCGTGGAGCGTGCCAGTGGACCGCCTGTCTGCATGATGTAGAATGGTTTATAATGGCAGTATCATCTATGTTCATAAAAGTAAAATAGGTTCCAGAAAATATTCTAAGGAAGTCCAGATTTTTAGCCGCTGACTGAAAGTCAATTTCAAAATAACACAATAGTAGAAGAGATAACATTTTCATCGCCAAAGTGATAACAAATATTCTTTTATTGCAACAGAAATAATATCAAATACTACGAATAGCTGAAAGTCAAGGTTGTGCCCTCTTTCAGGCATAGCTTGCTTCTAGCAGTTAGCTTTTTCTGTGAATTTTTTCAATCAAATGTAGACAGGTCGCTTTAAGTTTCCGTTTCATTACCATTAGGTCAAGAAGCTGTCGACAGATACTGCAATCTATATTTGAGAGGCGAATGTCAAGAGCAATTTGCAACCAATGCCACTTTCGGGTCTTTTTGTGGAAAGGAAGGGATCTACAACCTTTACAATGGGTTAAGCAGTAACATATATTCACCCACAAGATGCACCGCTGTTAAAAAGGCAGCTGGTGATAACACGGAGGAAGTCCAGCAATGTGTGGCAGGGAAATTGGTCATGGAATATATGTTTACCACAGAAGGTGAGATAAATACAATGTATACATTCTTTATGAAAGGAATCATCATCTTAATCACCGTCGTTATTGTTGTAATAATCATTAGAAATCATCAGTAACGGGCGTGGTTATATTCAAATGACAATCGGCAAGTGACAAGTTGACAACGGCTCTCAACGTCTCAAAACCATTGGCTAAAAACGTTTTAAGATAAAATTCTGACTAGCAGTGAGATCTATCACCGTACTCTGGCAGAATTTGAATCATGGCCAACTTTTCCAAATGGTAGATTTTCTGAAACGCTAAAGCTAAAGAGTAGAATTCGTTGGTAATTTTTTTAAATTCTTACCCAAATTACCAGTATTTTGAATAATTTTTGGAAAATATTGAGTGATGTCATTCGAAATTGATCTCTATAATGTATTTTTTTTATGCATTGAGCATCTATGGTATCTGTTGAATCTATTACAGTTTTCAATAAAACTGGCTCTCTTTCATGCTAATGTCGCTTTCCGTTTTCAACTATTTTTTATCTATTGCACAGATAATGAAACGCTTAGTGTATTGGTCGACACGCATTTTGCTTCTTGCGAAGACGTTTCCACGGTTACAGTGATTATTGACTCAAAGTATGCTGGAAAGGGTGTGATGCAAGAAATGGAAGTCTGTTTCTGTGACATGAATCTTTGCAATACACCGTTTGATCCTCTTGCCTCTACATCAGGGACCGTCCGCATCATTAAGCACCGTGACACCATTGTTCTGTCTACTTTGATGGCGGCTCTCGTGTTTTATTTCTGAGTTTCATTAACATAAACTTGATTTCTTTTAAAAGCCTAATAGATGTATTCAAAAACACATTAAAGGAAAGGTATCGTTCCATAAATACAATTAGAGGCAACACTGACGTGCTGGTAACTTCACTTTTGGTTTTTAATTTATTCTATTGATTGTGAGAAATCTGTGATGTTTTTGATCACACATCCGCAGGACTGAAGACAGGAACCAACATTTGTAATCGATTATCACAGATTTCTCGCAATCTATAAAGAAAATTGAAAACCGGAAGTGACGTTACCAACACGACAGCTTTCACTTCTGAATTTTTTTACGGAACGATACCAATCCTTTAAGATATTGTCAGAATTGATCTTGTTTTAAAATCGATTAGGATTTGTTATCGAGATAGATATGGGAGTAAACAAATGTGATAACATTGTGGGGAATTGAGGAGTTTTTTGTCAGTGGCCAAATCAGTTTAGAGTTGTGAATAAATTAGTATTGTATTATCATAATCTATATCAAACAATAGTCAACTGCAATGTAGATGAAACACTGATTTTAGCTGGAAGATTTAAGACAGCATGAGCAATGGTAAATCACAGAATCATATTCTCAAAAATCTTTTTATTTTGCCTATTCTTCAATTTAAAATTTAAACATGATAGGAAAATAACAAAACAACAACAACAACATTTATTTGTGTACACAGAAACTATGATTACCATCAGCTAAGATTTGGAAAATGCTCTTGACATCACCGATTGAAAATAATCCAACGTAATCTTAAGTAAAATGAATGAATTTCAATATCTTATACAAAAAGCGATTCTTAATACTATATACGAAGGCAGCTTGTTGCAAACAGACCGAGTGCCTTAACAATCTAGAAAACGTGTATATATGACAAATTAAAAATATACTTTCTTCTGTTGTGCAATTTGTTCTCATTCATCTATAATCAGGGGTGGTGGAGCCGTGGGCTGCAGCCCCTATATTTGTAGGTGAGCATGTGTTATCAAGTTACCCGACTGAGCTCATTACCTTTACATAAATCCCTTATGTGGGCCAGATATAAAAACAATTATATGGCCCAGATATAAATTATATATATGGGCCATATATGGGATTGATATGAATTCTAGACATATACCATATAAAGAATTGGTCAGAGAGATAATACAGTTTTATATATGAATATAAATATGAACATGAGATATAAATATGAAATTTTATATGGCCAGATACAGATATACAACTTGATAAAACTTTATATGACATGTACAATTTTATATGGCCAGATATATTAAAGTTATAATTAATATATAAACTTTTATACCAGCCATATAAATCTGTATACCAGTTGTGCTGAAATCTTCCAAATAAAGCTTTATATGATATATACAATTTGAATAACATGCCAATTCTTTATATAGCTTTATAAATAAAAGCCGTTTTTATATAATCCATATATCAATCTTCATATGACTGTATACAATTTAACTTACATATGTGGCTTTATATGGGTATATAAAACTTGATTAAGATATATGGCAAAATCTTCATATGGGTTTATCAAAAAGTCCTTTTCTAAATCTGGCTGTAAACAATTTGATTTACAGATGTGGCTTTATATGGGTATAGAATTTTTTTATATGGGTTTATATAGCTATATAAAAGAAGCTTCTTTTAATCCATATAAATCTTTATATGGTTGAAAACGATTATGTAATCCATTTCAATCTTAATAAAATACCCATGTAAAACTACTATATGAATCTTTAAATGGTAGTATAAAATTTGATATATTTATGGCCAATACAAGTAGCTTTATATGGGACATGAAGGTTTTATTTGATAAAGTTCAGGTGCCTTTGGTCGATATATCGTTTTAGTAAAGCCTTGTGAAAGTTAACCATCTTTTTAAAAGAAATTTACATAATAAATGATTACATAGTTTTATAACATACATACACCCATCTACAAAGAAGTCGGTGAGGGAAACACATAAGCTGCACACGAAGTGCTCATCACCTTTTTTCGTTTAAGCAATATAATCTAAGCCATGCACAAAGGTACACATGAAAATACATCAATATGATTTCTTGATGATTTAAAACAAAAATGATATGTGATAGCAATAAAACTTAATGAAAAAAAGGAAAGTATCAGTTCAACATTTAGAGAAGTGCTTGGTATTTGGAATTTTAATATTGTAAAGAATTTGTCATATAATTTTAATTTCCAAACTTAGTTGACACTTTCTTCACTGAAAGCAGTAAACATGAAGCAACACAGTGAACATTTGTTTTCTTTGAAAGATCTGCTAACTACCAACAAAACATAAGATGCTAAAATGTAAAATTATAACCTTAAATAATTTACTCTTAAAAATTGCAAGATAAATTCCTCAAAAATCCATTCCCTGAAGAAGAATAAAATTAAGAATCTTTGGAACTTGGTTGGGTGCAAAATCAGGGAAATTTAAGAGTCATTTTGAGGCTGATCGTTGAGACTATCATGGAAACTTAACTGATATGGACCTACTAGTTGTAATTGCCTAATCTTGGTACAAAATAATATCAGTTTTCATAAGATTCACTTCATAACACAATGCAATTTCAAATGATCAGTCGACAGAATACAAGTTATCTGTCGACTATTGGAGCAGGGTAGGAATTGGCAGTTCCAGAAAATGTGTTATTTTGGCAGAAATCCCACCCCCAGAATCCCAATCCCGCTGAACCCCTTCCCTCCGGCTTAATTGCAGAATACCTCACAACCCCTTAAATGTTATGTGGAGTCGGTTCTGTACTCAGAATTAGGATACAAAGGAAACACTACAATTATATTCGCCAAATTGAACTAGCAAACTTAACTAGGTCGTTCTTAAAACAATTCTTGTGACAAGTGTGGACAATGTGGAGCCATTCTGGGATGTAGCCTACGTGAAAAATCCCCATTGCATGCACGGAGCCAGAAAGACGCTCCGGGTGTATGTACAAGATTATAAAAATTCCCATCAAGCATACTTTCATCTCAAAAGTCCGTGGAGCCACGGAGTTGAACCAGTAGTATTGTCGATCGATGGAAATTTGGTAATTCATTCAAAAAGTCCACGGAGCCAAAACAGGTCGGGAATGTCTGCTTGGGCTTAGATCATTATAAAATGATTCATAATTAACCTAGCAGTTGCGGGATATTCTGCAATTAGTCATACGCCCCCCCCTCTTCCTCCGCCCCCATCAATCACACATACACACCCGGAAACCCAATCCCAAATCACGGATCAAGCCCCCTCTGAATCCCAAACCTATTTATCACTGAACTCCATGTGCACATATTTTCTGGAACTGCCCAATCTGATAATCGGATAATTTACTGACTTGTACAGACTACCACATACTTAGTTAATTACATAACACTAGGCTCCAAGTTATATATGCAATAACATGGTAGGCAAACCTAACTGAATTTTTTTTATTAGATAAGGAGTTTTTAAGTTAAATATCTTCACATGTACTGTTCATAAATGAGCTAAACATGTGTAATCTCGAAAAGAACCTTTGAATTTACATAATAAAACTCACTCTGGGTGTAAAGAAGTATACATGCTCTGACTTTCTTCTGTTGATAATCATCGTCTGAATTTTGCAAGTTTTAAATTTGAGCAGTTGAAGTATATTGAGATGGGACAATACTAACAGGCTTACTAAGGGTGTGATGAAACTACACTGTCATAGTACTAAAGTGTTTAGGGTACTTTCGATTGGTAGGGGCCTACTAAACTGGAAGCATTAAAAGTGGCGACAAATAATTCTAAATGCATTTCAATTTTAATTACAATCATTAGTAAGAGGAACCTACACAGTCGTTGGCCAATCAGCAGCCAGTATTTATGTCACGTGACTAAGAACATGAATATTCATAAATAAATTAACATATAACATGAATATTCATAGAATATGCAAAATCGGTGGAATACTGGTTCCTGATTGGCCAACAACTGTTTAAGCTCCTCAAGGCTCCTCCTCTGTATAGGCTTCTCTTACACAAACGAAGGTCGTCAAATCTTTTGGAGGGAAACACAATAATAAACACACCATAATAAACACAATAAAATAATGTCTTAAATAAATTTTCTCTTTCTTATATTTATGGTGGCTCTTACAAGAGCCTTTGGGTTCTTTATCGATTGACCGATCAATCTACTGTCTCATCTCGTAGTCCACCGATGCTTATCAGTTCCTTTACTCATGTACTTCCTCAGCATTCCTCAATTCCTCTTCATGCTGCCTCGATATGTTCCTCTTTTCCAAGGCGGCTTAAACATGAATTTTTTTTTTCCTCTTCTGGAATTTTACCTTGTAGTGGTCGAGAAATTGACGATATAGCTCTCGTAGTGTATGATCTCGTACGAGCATTGAGCTCAGTGCCCCCTCCCCCTCCCCTCGCTCTCCCAGCTGTTATGTCTGGTTGTAAAGTTCCAATAATAGTATGGTCTTCGATTCTGGTACCTCGGCGGTGTTCTGACGGTATATGTTTCTCGCACTCTGTTGTCAGATTTGTGTACCAAACTGAACTGGTAGTAAGCTCTGATGGGGTATCCCTCCTGTGTCAACATCGTCCTTGTAAACCCGTAAGGGAAAGTAATCGTGGAGATTGTTAAAACTGGTAGATACTGAGACATGATGTGTTTTATTCGATGTCTGAAAGCAAAGGGAATTCGACGTGCAAGACGTCTTTTTATGCTCTCTGACCAATCAGAAGCAAGAAGGGTATGATGTTATTCGATTTGGTGGCGTTTTTTTGTTATTTTAATCTGGCTCTAAACTGTGTTGATTGTCTTAATACAATTTTCTCTTTCTTATATTTGTGGTGGCTCTTTTAAGAGCCTTTGCGTCTTTTATCGATCGATTTGCCGTATTTCTCTTCATGTGAACCCCTACGAGGGTTGCACTTGATTAATTTCCCCCAATTTGCTGTCTTTTGCTGCACAGTTCCAAAGAGAGTTTGGTCTTTGACTCTGGTATTTTGGTGGTGTTCCGACGGCAGATGTTTTTGTACTCTGTTGTCGAATTTACGTGCCAAACTGAACCCGTAGTACGCTGTGTTTGGGTGTCTTTCCCTTGTCAGCATCCTCATTCCAAACCTGTTAGGGAATGTAACCCTCAGGATTCTCGATTTCGGTACGTATTGATCAGACATGTTGCTGTGTCTCATCCGATGTGAAGTCGACGTGTAAGACATTGTTTGTTGATGCTCTCCTTTCACCAATCAGAAAGGTATGATAAGTTGGTGGCGCTCTTTGAATACAAGGATTAAAGTACCTGCCCCAACCAACGCAGTTGTACCGTAGGAGTCATTCCACGGTTTTGAACTCCTTCCGCCATCATTTTTTTTTATAAACACATACAAATACAATGTTTTAACAATCCTCCGAAATAATCAAGTCCCGCAGACAATCCATCACTTTGCATTTAGGACCAAGATTGTTCAATCATCAACGTAGCTTCCCAGCTGTCCATAGATGACGTCTTTCAGTATATTGAGCACCTCTTCATCTTCGAAGTCTTTGCTAACCGTTTCCTTCATTTCCCTTACCGGCTCTTTGAAAATGTCTTTCGTGAGTGGATCAGTAATTAGCGGGCATTGAAACTCTTTCACTTTACCTCTCTTTTCTTCGACTTTCTTGATCAGGTTGTTGACCAATGTGGTTTGTATCTGTTGGGCTTTCAGCAAGTCGTGTGTTATATCTGTCATCGCTTTTAGGAATTTTGGTCAGTTCTTTTCATATTTAAACAAGAGAAAAACTTCTGTCGGCTTGACGGTAGGTGCTGTTTCGTTCTGCTGAGAGTTTGTAGTCTCCTCCACACCCATCTGTTTCTTGGCTCCTTTCAACACATGTTTAAGTACTTTTCCTCCTTCATCCATGCTACATCATATAGGGCCATAAACGCGGCGAGACAACCTAAAGCAGTGTAGAACGGTAATGTGAAGTCTCCTCCGTCAGTATGTTTTCCGCATATGTCAGGGTTGCAAGAATTGCTGCGCACCCTGCGATTGATCTCTGTTCTGGTGATTTCCGATAAGGTCTTTGCTATAAAGGTCTCATTGTGTGGTTTCTTTAATGTCTGTGCATACGCCGGCACTACTTTACGTTTTTCCCGGAACACGTACTGTTAGGTGTAGTACCCATATTGCTGTCTAATGGATCAAACTTTGACGCCGCCGACGACGAGTGAACATACAATTACAATGACGGGGTCGTCGCTTGCGTATTCGGTTATAATAATAACAATGCTATCACGAAACGCTTAATACGACCCGGACGAGAACACAGGTATGACGTACGGACATACATAACATCGACAACCAAGTCAATGTCCACGGCCTTTGATAACCAGTTGTGGTGCAGTGCATGTCTACCCAACCCAGGCTTGAATCCAGGACTTCGTGGCCTGTAGACATGTATGATAACCGCTACACCACGGTTGGTAGACCAATCGAACTTCGATGATGCTTGCCTTTTTATATTCTTTCTGACCAATCAGAGCAAAGGAAAAAAACGTCATAATGTTAATGGTGGCGCTCTTTCTAAATGGAAGGTTTTGAGCGTAAACGACTTGAAGATCTGTTTTCAATGACCGTATATTCAATACGGATTGTTACATTGTTTCTTTCCAACAATGAAAAGCTTTCGACATGAAGTCGTGTATTTCTTCATCTCTATACAATCTACAATTGAAATTTCACAAAACTTTAGCAATCCCTCTTGGTGTGACCTTCATCAAGATGAAACACAGGCAATATACAGAAGATCCAACTGGTTTTCTCCACATTAAGTTTCAGTACGCGGATAATAAAATTGTTGCATCTGCGATATTTTGACGTAGACTTTTTGCAAGCATAGGCCACCATAAACAATTACCCACAAATGTATCTTTCTAGTTTAGAATACCAATGACTAAATTAATCAACTCAACTCTCATCTACCTCTTTTTTGTTCCTTTTCAGAGGAATTTCAATGGTTGTGCTCTTTTAATAACCGTAAGAGAGGGTCGTAAAATCTGTTTGGATGACGCGTTTTTTGTAGACCAGTCTGTAATTCTTTGTAATGGATCTGGTGAAAACTCAGACCGTCTCTCATTATGCTGTGTGGATAATGGACAGGAACGATGAGTTCTTCGCCGTCTCCCCAGGCTCGGCCTTTCCAGAATTTACATGATTTACCATGTTGATCATCGCCTCGAAGTTTACCGATTGAATGGCGTTATGGTCCAACGTGATGCCTCTGACTTACAACGACGGTGCTTGTTCTAGTCGAACGTACTTTGTAAGCGTAGTTCTTGGGGCCTCCGGAAACAAACTTGGTGATGTAGCTCCCAGAAACATAAGGTTTCTCCAGCTCGTCTGTCATGTCGCCAAGAAAGTTACCGAGGGGTGGATCGTAGGTTTCGGTTCGACTGACGTAAATCACGGAATCCGTGTCGAAGTAGATGAGGCGCTCCCCAGTCGCTCAATGTAACTGTAGAGCTTAAAGACGGGCGTGAGCTGTGGTATAAGCTGCGTTGAAAATGGGCGATACTTCGACGTACTCGTTCGTATCGACCCATTGGATGCGGACGGTGAAGTTGTCGTGAAACTACACTTTATTCACTTGTTTCGTTTTGTCTGTCAACAGCTTGTATAATTTTTCAAGCGTGTTGATACATTCCCTCTTGGTAGGTGCACTTCGTTGTCCAAACTATCCTCAAAAAGAGTTGAACATCAATTTAGCCAACGCTCGCTTTCCCTCATTCTTGGCGATGTTGGTGAAATCCAGTTTGATCTTTTCGCGTGCCTCATACTCGTCGATGTACACCGACGCTGTTCTTCGGTTTTGCAGCCTTCTGGCCAACCGCTGGCTTCCTGTTTCATTTTTCAGAAACGTATTCATGTAAGCCGGAAACAAACCAACCTCTCCCCTTCCAGGATCATACTCAACCGTCTCCTTGAAATGCCACACCTCTTCAATATATAACACCTTGTACCCCATTTCTACAACATTCTGTAACTCGCAGCTCACCCACGTCCCGTGAAGCGCTCGCTGTTCTTTGGGGTGTTGCATTGTCCTTTGGTCATAGTCTCTGCGCAGGTGGAATACAACGGAAACATGAGTTTTTCTCGACATCGGACCGGGAGTACGGGGCTGTACAGATCACGAGGAGGTAAGACGGTGCATTTGATCAGTCCTTCGTAGTCACGCACGTCGGTCGTGTCCGGGGTTTTGATGATATCAGGATGGCCGATAGAGTATTTACAATACTCGTTGACGGAAGGGTAGAGTGAGCAGACATCGACGTACTTGATCTTTTCATCTCCTTGACGATTTGATGAAGCTTGATGGCATTGGCCCGTATGTCGAAGAACGCATCTCGGAATTAAAAAGTTCGCTCATTTCCAGGTTATCGACGAAGTCTTTCATCTGCGGGTTTCTCTCCATTTAGTCTCGGAACACGCATTCCCAGATTTACACTAATTGCTAGCCTTGTCGAGGACCTTCGTTGTTTAACCAGTCTCGTTTACGGGTAAGCTTGTCGTAGACATCTGCGACGGTTGTTTCGACCCTCGGCAGCTTGTGATCTCTGTTCGGATAGCAGGTAGGACAAGCGTGCCACAAACAACCGTACAACTCGTAGGCTATCTTTGACGACTCATTCCACTCGTATACTTTGTAAGGGCCAATGTGTTTTTCTCCTCCGTGAGATTAGGCGTGTTGCAGTTGTCAAACCTCTCGTTGCTCGATCCATTTCAACCTTTAGAGGGCTTTTACAGATTGGATGTCATTTTCGTATCCCGAATGAGAAACCAGGGCAATCGTATTGGTACGAAGAAACTTTCGTCAAAACATGCGTCAAAAATAGTGATGCATTTTTCAAAGGGATCTTTGCCTGGAGTTTCAACAAACTCTTTTCGGAAACTCAAACATCATAGCCGGAGTAGTTTTACATTGCTGCAACAGTACTGGTACATTTCACGAGCCATGTCAGAAGTCTTATTTTTCTGTCCTTCGTACCGCGAGAGTAAAGCCTTGCGTTGAGCAGGTTTTATGTGATCAGAATTATTGTTTTTGACTGCAGGCCAAGGACCGACGTGATTTGTATAAAGCTGAGTGTTGAAATGGTACTGGAAATAACCTTTCTTATTTTGCGTCAATCCAAACGTCTTGGAAAATAAAGAGAGGAGCTGGAATAAGGTTACATGAATCGATAATCCTCAGGGTCGTGACATCTTTCTTTTTCTTCTTCCTGATTTTTTCATTTAAGTTAATGCTCATCAGCTTGGCTCCATTTATCACAACGTTAGGGGAACATTCCGATGTTATTCATGTGATCGTGAATACAATGACCGTCGTATCCTTTTATGTTGTGAGCGATGGCTGTGCTTGCTTTGTTTTTTGGAGAAAGCAACCAACTGCTAAAGTCTTTTTGAGTGTTTCTTTCCGGGAAGACGTGTTCTCGTTTACCGCATGACGCACAAATCTTGATGGATATTTTCGTTTTGGCTACATTTCAAACAAACACGATGTGCTACACAAAGTCTTCTTGCATGCATTCGAAATCAAAAAGATGTATTTCAGAGAAAGGCTCTTTTATTTCGTCAACTCGTCTTTCAGGCTAAGAAAATTACGGGTTTCTTTATTGCCGCCAATTAGCTATCCTCCTCCTTCTTTGATCGTTTGCATGTAACAAAGATGATCGTACGGTTGGTGACTCTCACAGTTTCTGCAGAAAAGTTGGCCGCATTTGTGCTGGCCTTGACGGTTAACTCCGCAAGTAGTACAACGACGGATGCGTTGACAGATCTAGTGTGGTGCTGTTTTGGTTTTGGGTTTGATCGTGACTTTGCTTCATTTCAGGATTCTCTTGTGATTTGCAAAACCTGTCGGACTCTTGAAGGATCGGTCGCAATCTTCACAATGTATCCATTCGGTCAACTGACATTCTTCTTTTGTTGCATTAAAACAATATTTGCAAACCTTGTGGCAACGTTTGTGGTCGAAGACTTCGTAATCTTATCACAAATGTCACTGAAGTAATGGGTATCCAGCAGTCCAGGAAGTGTAGTGATTACATCGAAATGATTGTTATGGTAGAAAAGATGGAATTGTTTCGCACCAGGAAGTCCTCAGAATAGAAACAAGTCGTGTGGATTTATTGTATGACATTTACTTGGTAATCGGGTAATACGGCTTGAAAACGCTCTACTTCTTTCAACCCACAAGGAGCCAGGCCAACGCCGGCTCGTCCGTGTAACTCTCTGGAGAGTCTTGTTTGCTCACCTCAATCTCGACGAATGTTTTGCCAGTTGACAGAATGATCGTTCTCTTTGTCGATTCGGGCTTTGGCGGTCACGAGAGCTCGGGCTAGACAGAGGCGGTCTTTGTTGGTGATACGAATGATAGAGCGTTTTCAGCGTCCAGTCTTTTATGTTGGTACGTCCACTTCCTTGAGGCATTTCGATGTGAATCACTCTGATTTTAACGTCTGCGTCGAGCACAAAAGCAGTCTTTGATTGTAAAACTCGAATAATGGCGGTTAGAAGACGCTGCACGCTCACTTGATCTCTACGTATGAGTTGGACCCATATCGGATAGTCTAGACTGGATGCATGAATCAAGAAATCCAGACGATCTTGAGCAGCAAAACCTTCTACCAGTCGTTTGATGAGACTTTCGAAAACAACATGCAATATGTTGATGACATCCTCCTCTTGATTGACCATTCGACCAATTCTTTCCCTGTCGAACCGCACAAGGTGCTCATTTGCCTCCGAGTTGTACCTGAGAATATGGCGTTTTCAGGTCTCCACGACATGATAGCAATTCTCGACGGTAACTTTTTCATCTTCGTCGTCGTCGTGTTGATCGACATTCATAGCCTTATCTTCATCTGGTTCAACACCGGCTCTCCCGAGTTGATCAAGTCTTTTTAATTCATCAACAAGCGGTAAAAACTCACGAACGACGGGTAAATGTAATAATTGTACATCGTAAATTTGCATGTTTGCGGCAACTAATTGATTAAACAAACGTATTGAGTTTTCGGGTTGATTACCCCCTCCTCTCTCAATCATCTCCTTCACTTCACATTTCTGGGAGCCGATATCCCATTCCTCTGTGTCGATTTGTGCATCCCATTTCTCAATATCCCATTCCTCCGAATCGACTTGTGCTTTCCAATCCATTAAGTCTTTTCCGTTTTCAAGCTCCTCCTCCTCAAACTCATCCGGAAATTCCCAACGGTTTTCACCCGTCCAGTGATTGAAAAAGTAACTTTGTCCATGAGTGTTGCTTGCTTCTGACGTCCAGCCTTGATCGAACAAATTCACCATACGTTCAGCCATGATTGACAGGTAAAAGACAGACAATGTTAATTTGTCGATATTGAAAGATAGAATGACGTATTTTTAAGGAATTAGCGCCCATTTATAAGATTTAGTGACTTGGCACGATGCCAAGATACCCGCGCATACATTATAAACTTCTGCCTGAAGGTGGCTTTACTAGAGGCTGAATGCGACTTTGACAATCTATTTATTTTCTTTCTGTAGGTCACTTTGAGGGCAAATAAAATACGATTTTCAAATTGAAGGTGACTTTCACAATTTATTTACACAATCTATTAAATTGGGGAACGGATTGTTCTTACTACTAAAATCTTTTAAAATATAGATAGAAAATTGTCAATGTTTTCTGAAAAAGATAGGGAAATTATGTTTTTATTATTGTTTTAGATAATATAAGGAATGACGCAAGTTTAATCGTAACATTCGAGAGATGGAGACGTTGGATGGAACATTACACCATCCTTTCACTTGTATCGTTGCAGGACCTACAGGGTGCGGGAAGATTCGGTGGGTGAGAACGTTGATGGAACGTCGCGAGCAATTAATCAATCCACTTCCCGAACGCGTGTATTGGGATTGCACCAAATACCAACCCGATTACGAAGCATTGAAACAAGCTTTACCTCATGTCGAATTCATCGAAGGATTACCCGATGAAGAAGAACTGAAACGTTTGGATGCAGATCATAGGAAGCTGCTTGTCTTTGGCGATTTTATAAGCGAGCTGAACCCCGTCGTGACTGCATTGTTCACAAAAAGGCATCGTCACCATAACCTATCTGTAGTACTTCTCGTGTTAGGCCTTAAAAGCATGTTAGGTCTTCAAATTTCACGGCCCGGTTTTTAAAATTTGTGTTAGGGTTAACCCTGGATTTATCTACCCTTTCGTTGCGCCACTGTTTGTACTCGTTCTCGAGCTCATCTTCAGTAAAATTTTACTATCAGTTTAAATCTGCTCATTACATTGTTGGACATTTTAATTATCCATCTTAAGTCCAGATCCTTCTTAATTATCCATCTTAGAAGGGGTAGTGGGGTAGGGGGTCGGTTGGAAAATTCTTAAGCTTCTAAAGAACTCTAGGACCCCTGAGAATATCTGAATAAAGCGCAGTGAAGAGAGTTGCTATAGCTATATAATATGGAAACTTACATAATCAGAACAAAATGTTTCCAAAAACTGAACAGTTAAACCCATGCTCGGGCCAAATGAACCCCGATCCCCGGTTTTGTTTTGGCGTAAGCGGATGAGAGCACTCACGGCTTTCACGGACACGACTCCAGTCTATCGTAGGTTAACACCTCAGCAGCGGATAGACCTTATCAATTTAAATCCAGGGGTAGCGGAGCGGATGTTTAAATCGGGTGTGTGGGGAGGTAAGAAGGAAGAGGGGGAGGGTGGGGAGGGGGGCACCGGATTTGAGAGGCACTTTCCGACTGAATTATTTTGAAAGTATGCACGACAGCATGGTAGCTTTAGTGAAAATGGTGCTCATCTAGCGGCACCATTTAAAAATATTATCGATCTAAAAACTACTGGTTGACACAATGAAAAAATAGTCAATTTTAGATCAAGATATTGAGGACTATAATTCCCCAAAATGTTATATCAAGATCTACAAAAATTGGGAGATTTATAGATCATATGTCCCGAAAATTAAAAAGACAGTTGGTAATGATTCGGAATATTTGAGGTCTCAAATAATATGAAAAGCAAATAAGAGGTCCAGATAGGGTTTCTCCTGTTTTATGCTTATTCCCGGAAAGGAGGTCAAATTAGGAACTTTTTAGAAAAAATTGGAACTATCGTGGGAAATTTAGTGAAATCATTGGAAATTTTGGTAATATTTGAAAACATTTCCTAAAAGTTGCACAAGATTTTTCGACTAACCGCAACATTTAATGGAAAAAAAAATGATTTACTAGTTTGCGCGCTTCGTATAGCCTTAGGGTTTTAAGAACGTCAGCACACACGTTTAAGAGCGCCATGCGCGTGGTTGATATGATTTGTAAGAAAACAGAAGTAAACATTTAGTTAAAAATCCAAATCGGCTTATCAATAGGCAACTTGGCTTCAAACTGTCTTGTTTTGTATTAATAAGGTTATGTTGCCAAATTTTTCAAAAAATTCCAACAATTTTACCTGCGAGGTAAAATCCTCTCAGGTTTCCTTCAGAAAATTATCTTCATTTTATTCTGTCAATTTTGGGGAATTTTTCTTCAATTCTTCTAAAAGTTCCAATAATTAAAACATTTTTACATTCAACTTTATCAATTCTATCTGAATGATTTTTCAGTTTTACTTCCTAAAACTGCATCTGGGAAGGTGAAATCCTCATAGGGCATGCAGGGCTTATAGGGAGACAGTGTGTTTTTCTTCTCCAAATGGGATATGTAGTGTTAATTTGAGTTCGTCAACCAATCGTATACTTTACACCCCAAATTAAAATGATCCACTAACGCGCCTGGCTCCACTAATGAAATCTAGGGTGGCTTGAACATTATAGCAAGTTTCTATTTAAAAGAGTTTTCATAATTTTGAGAAGGGAAAAATAAAGGTATGCTTTTTCAGTACGGAAAAATAGTTCAATATTTTCTTAAAATTTTGAGAAAATTTGGGCCTGGTGCCAAACACCCCTATGCAAGGGTATTGGAAGAAACTCAAGGCAAGGGGGCAGAAAATCTTTTGAGGGTATTTAAGTTACATGTCAGGGGTGACGGAAGATGATTGAATCTGGGGGAACAGAATTTAACGGGTACTTTTTTGACTGACATATTTTGAAAGCATGTACGGTACAACAGCATTATAATTTCATGGGCAAAAAACATTAATGGTAACATTTTTCTCGTTTTTTTCCCCTTTTTTTTTCTTCTTAAATTTGCCGCCAAGATATTTAGGACTAAAATTGGGGAAAATATGAAATTTTCATACCAAGATCTACAAGAATTGGAAAATTTATAGATCATAAGTCTCGAAATCTATGATTTAGAACTTATTTATTGTCCCAAACAAATAAGGAGTCCTTAGAATGGTTTAAGAGGTTTTTCATCATTTTCTCAATTGTATAAAATCACTTTAACTCTCAGTGTATATTACTGCATTAGATTAAAAAACAAGCTTGTAGAATCCAAATTTATACTCAAATCTTCAGCGAGTCAGTGGCATTGTTTTCCCAGAAAAAATAAAGGTACTCCACTTTTGAAATTTGGGTAACTTGCACATAACACCTTTCAGCCTTATTGTGTTACTTTCTTCAAAATGTTAACAAAAAGATTAGTTATAATTAGGGGACTGGTCTTAAATATTTAAAAGAACACTAAGATTTATTTCTGTAACAGGCACTTTTTTAACTTTGGAAATAAGGTGGAGGAGTGCACGCCAGTCTATGACAAGGGATGGGTATACATCATAAGTTGTCCAGGACCCTACTCAAGGGGATGGGGTAGGCACTGTTTTAACTTTGTAAAGAAGGTGGAGGAGATGTTGTCCATGACAAGGGGATGGGTTAAATTATAAGTTTGCCCAGGACCCTTCTCAAAGATGTTCCACAATTTTAATTTGGGAATAGCTGGCACACCCTATAGCAGCCTAGCAAGAACCTATTTAATGCTCCAACTGTGTGTGTATGGAGATGAAGGGAAGGGGAGGGGAGGGAAGGGGGGAGAGGGGCATACACCCAGTTTCCCGGGTCTGCCACCTCTGGTTTTAGCAAACTGGTAAAGTGTTAAATGCAAGGATAATTCTAAACTATTAACAATTTATTCATTATCAATAGTTTTTTATAAATATCTTAAAACTTTTAAAAGGGCACCTCCTGCCCGTCCGTTGCCTTTTATAATTACGAGGGGTAAGTGTCCCCCTTTGCCTCCGTGGTTCCGATATGCATGCCTTACCCCAATCCATCTCACAATTGCAGTAATTATCAATGAAGCCAGATACTTTTACTACTATTGCACACGCAATCTTGATATTTATGTAGTGCGTTCAGTATTTCTGTCAGATATGCGTACGCAGCTTTCCCGTTGGGGGAGCTCCATTCCCCCATACAATTTTGTACGTGAAAAATATTTTGTCCCATCTTTAAACTGCTGCCCTCTTCACCCCTCTCTTAATTTTCTCCGGCATCGAAATCCCGGAGCCGCCACTGGAGTGGAGATCCTTTCTTTAATCATACCGAACCATATCAAGCCACAAATTGTACGAGGGATGAAACTATGTCACACGAAGACAGCTTTTGGTATTTCTGGATATGAACTGATCTAGAGTTGATGGGCGTAATCCCCCACCTTTTTTTTTTTAACTCGTTGGGAACATTTGAGATAATTCAATTTTGCCGACTTCATCGAAACAGGAATATATATGGTATATAGAAACAAGACAGTTTGAAGCCAAGTTTTTAATTGATAAAGCGACTTTGATTATTAATTGAATTTAAATAAATGTAAGATGATCTGCATACACAAGAACAAGGGGATTTTAAGTTGCCTCGAAGTCATGTAGTTCCTATGCCATAATGGAGTCACTTAATAAGGATGAAGATTGGTACACGCATCGCATCTATAATTAACACTGCACACTGAGCCTACCTGTAATATATTCGTAATGTTAAGTATGTATACGTGCTGTTGCTTTTTAGCTCATAACAAGCGCGTATATCGCTTCGGAAAAAAAAATTCTTGAATGCAATGACATAATCTATAGGGGATCATAGGGCTATGAATTATAAGAAAAATTAAGCGTAAGTAGTGAACCCAACAGGAACTGATAGTCAGCAGAGGCGTAGGACGGGTCACCTCTCAGGGGGAAGAACCCCCAACATTTCTAAGCGGAAAATCGCACTGGTAAATTAATTTTCCACAAACGTTGCTGCTAATTTGGCAATTTTCGGGAAATTTCCTTCAATTTTCGAAAAATTGCCTTCTTGCCACATTTTATCAAAATTTCCCAAAATGTTTCCAAATTTGTCTTCAATTTTATTATTGCCGATCTGAGAGACTGTCACCAACTGCAGTAAGATGTTCAATAAAATAAAATGCCTATAGGCCTGCCTTTGAAAACGTTGTTGGGCTATGACTTTGGCATGCAAATTTGACTGTCTGATGATAATTAATACGATCTTCTATATGCTGACGAAGAACAAGAAGACGTTGGACATGGAAGAGCCCAGGAGACAGAGTCAGAAATCAGATAGATTTCATACTGATTCAAAAACGGTTTCGAAATTCGGTCAAAACAAGTCAATGCCCGGTGCTGATTGTGACAGTCATCATATCCTTCCTGTCAAATGTAAAATCTAAGTAAAACTTTGATCACTTAAAAAACCTAAAAAAAGGAAGCTAAATTACAGACCAACCTGTTAAAAACTGATCCTGACATAAAAGAGCGATACTCAGTTTCAGTGAAAAACAAATTTCAAGTTCTGAAAAGCCTCACTAAAGGCTGATAAAATGTGGCACAAAATGAAAGATTCAGTTACAGAAGCAATGAGTGAACAGATTCCAAAACAGGTAAAGAAGGATCACAAAAAGTGGATGACCCAAGAAATTCTGGACTTAATAGAAACAAGAAGTTTAGCAAAAGATGATGACGGAAGATATCATGAAATAAACAAAGTAGTAAAGAAAAAATGCAATGAAGCCAAATAAACCTGGAACAATCAACAGAAATTGAGAATACACGTAATATAAACAGTAAATACATGCATGAAGAAGTCAGAAAACCAACAGGAAAGCGGCGTACCTGTATACAGACAGGTTGCATTAAATCGAAAGTTGGCAAAATCCTCATGGACAATGAGGACATCCTACACCGATGGTCAGATTACATTGAAGAAGACTTTGATGATAACAGAGGAGAAAAACCTACCATTAAAAAAAACATGGAGAGTCCACCAATACTAAAGGAGGAAGTGCAAAGAGCCATCAGTAACATGAAACATGGCAAAGCATCAGGACCTGACAAAATGCCAATTGAAGTTGTTGTGGTTCTTGATTGTTGATAATGTAGGCATTGAAACTAAAACTAGGCTTTTAACTATGATATATGATACCACCAGATATGATCAAGCAAATCTATCTTCATACCCTTACCGAAGAAACCAGGTGCAACAGAATGCGAACTACACAGGACCATTAGCTTGATGAGCCATATCACCAAGGTTTTGCTTCGTGTTCTAATGTCCAGGATGAGAAATAGTATCCGGCCAAAAATTGCAGAAACACAATTTGGTTTTGTTGTAGACAAAGGAACTAGGAATGCAATATTTACACTATCAATGATCATGGGAAGGTGCATAGAAGTACAGAAAGATTTATAATTATGTTTCATTGATTACTCCAAAGCCTTTGACAAGGTCAAACATGAAGATCTCTTTGAAATACTCAATAATTTGAACATTGACGGAACAGACCTAAGAAATATAAGAAACCTATACTTGGACCAGGAAGCAGCAATAAGACTTGAAGAAGATTACAGTGAATTTAAGGTAATCCGAAGAGGAGTCAGGCAGGGGTGTGTTTTGTCACCAGATCTTTTCAACATTAACAGTGAAACAATACTTCGTAACATTGACAGTCTTAAGGGGCTGAAAGTTGGAGGCTATAATATGAATAACCTACGCTATGCAGATGGCACGGTGCTTATAGCAAAGTCAGAAGAAAAACTGCAGTCTCTTCTGGATAAAGTTGTAGAGGAAAGTGAAAAGAGAGGATTGTCTCTTAATATAAAGAAAACAGATTGTATGGTGGTTTAAAAAAAAGCCCTAAACCCATTATGTAGTATACGAAGCCAAGGAGAAATAATTAAACAAGTACAACAGTTAAAGTATTTAGGCTACACATTAACATCAGATAGTCGTTGCATTAACGAAGTTAGAAAACGCATTGCAATTGCGAAAGACAAGTTTACAAAAATGGATCCAATTCTGAAGATTATCAATATTGGAATGTACACGAAAGTTCGTATCTTGAAGGCATATGTATGGTCTACTCTTCTCTATGGATGTGAATGTTGGACAATTACCAGTGATATCAAAATAAGATTAGAAGCTACGGAAGTGTGGTTCATTAGGAGAATGTTGAAAACATCTTAGACAGAAAGGAAAACAAGTGATGATGTCCTGATAGCTTCAGGCATGGGCAGGTCCCTACTCAATGCCATCAGAAGGAGACAGATGGAATTTTTTGGGCATGTTTATCGGGAGGGTGGGTTGGAACAGCTTGCAGTATGTGGGAAAATTGAGGGCAAAAGAAGCAGAGGAAGGCAGCGAGTCAAATATGCCCAAAGCTTAATAAGCAAGTGGGCAACCAACAACAGCCTAAGTAATGATAAGTAAATGCGCTTAGCTCTAAACAGAAGTGACTGCAGGGTTATTATCGTCAATGTCTGTTCCAGACTCGGCACCTAGAGAGAGAGAGAGAGAGATATTGATGCGCCAGATTTTCCCTGCCTTGTGTAGAGTTTAAGTCGTAAACAAGAAATTAATTTCTTTTTCTTCAGAGTTTATATTATTTCATTCTAAAAAGTTGTTTTTAGAAGACACTGAGACAATTGTTGTGTTGTAGGAATTCACGGATTTGTGAAAATTTTCTGTCTCCGTAATCCGAATCCACCAAACGCAAAATGACGTCATCTGGCGGCAATTTTGTAAACAAACCAAATTTTGGTAGGCCAAAAGCGCAGCGTAAACCACCAAATCGTACAACAAAACACGTCAGTAGAAAACGTAAACAAATAAACTAGATTCTCTGTGATTGATCCAAGGCAAATTTTGCCTCTAAAAAACTTTTGGCGTATCAAAAATTGTAAATATTTCACTTAAAATAACTGTTATTTAATTCTAGACTCCTAATTTGGCGTGAAAACCACAAAATCTTCATCAATTCTTATAAGATATATAGACAGATTAGGCCTAACTTCAAAATTCAGCGAATCTGAATAGATTAAGTCGGCAAAAATACTCCTAAAGGACATTAACGCCAACCGAGCGTAGCAAAAGTATGAGAAAAAATCCATCAACTTTAGCCTAGTAACGTTAGATAATCGATAACGCCGTATTTCTTCTTATCTTAAAAATTACGTCTTAATTAGGCTTACTGTAGTAACGTTAGTTACGTTAGTATAGATTTCGTTCACAGATTTCGACTGAATTTCTTTTCGAAGGCCTAAGTTAATAACATTAAGAGGCCTAACGTGAGACCCATACAGCATTCAATTTGTGCATGGCATAAGATTTAATGCCCAATATAAACACAAACATAATACTAATACTAGCAAATACTACACAAGAAAATAAAATAGAAGATAGATAGGACAGAGGTATTTAGGCCTCAAAGTTAGAAAAATATATGCCGTAATACGTTAAAAGGTTTTGGTCACTGCGTGATTAAGTTGTTTCCAATGTAGTTGGCAGAACTACTGGTCTAATTCCCAATAAGAATGTCTTTTGCATTGCCACACCCATTGCCAATATGTGTATATCATAGGCATATTTTGACTGCCTTGGCCTAAACTTGACAGAACATTAATTACATTTCATTGCATCCTCAATGTGGTTGGTCAATAAAAAGTTATCTGAGCAATTCAGTACTGCTTGTCAGATATGAAAGGCTCTAACTGCTTGTACTGTTACAACTTACAAAGGTCAGTAGGCAACCAATCCTATTTCGAATTAAAAAAAGAATACAGTGGGCTAATAAGCCTACAGTAATAGGTACATAGATATCTGTTAATGAGATAGGCCTAAATGTAATATAAAAAACAATACTTAAGTTAAATTAAGCTAAGGTTTATAACTATCAAGCTAAGGTTTGTAACTATCAAGCTAAAGTTTATAAGTATCAAGCTAAGGTTTATAACTTAACTGAAGGGCCAATAATGCAGTACCATATTTGCATTGTGTTGTTTAATTTATTCACTGGCCCTAGTTTGAATTGAACTGTAATTTGTAGCAGGAAAGTTCATACCCAAATCACGCAGTGACCAACACCTTTTAACGTATTAAGGTATATACTTGTCTAACTTTGAGGCCTAAATACCTCTGCCCTATCTATCGAAGTTATATTCTAATTTCTTGCCTAGCATTTGTTAGTATTAACTATAGTATAACGTTTGTGTTGAATCTTATGCCATGCATAAATTGAATACTGTGTAGGCCAAGGCCTGTTATTAGCTTAGGCCTTTGAAGAAAACTTCGTTGGAGTCTATGAAAGAAGTCTACACTTTTTTAAATTTCAAATTTTGTTGTTTCTTTTTTCAGCGAAAATGAAGTACACTAACGTCACAGTAAGCCTACTTAAGCTAGACATGTAACTTGTAACGACAATACTGTAACAAATTCGGCGTTATCGCATATCGGCTGCAACGGTAGCCACTGCTACTGCTAACGCTAGGCAAAATAACAATTTTTTAGTTGGGCCTATACAGTAGTAAACAAATTTAGTAAAGATTTAATAAAAAATTGTGGTTTTGACGCCAAATTAGGCTTCCAGAAGAAAATAACAGTTACTTTTAAGTCACAATATGTACGGATTTCGAAAAGCATTTTAGAGGCAAAATTTGCCTTTGAATAATCACTGAAAATTTAGTTTTTTTGTTTACGTTTTCTACTGACGTTGCGCTGCGTTTTGCCTACCAAAATTTGGTTTGTTTACAAAATTGCCGCCGGATGACGTCATTTTGCATTTGGTGAATTAGGTCTATTATTAAGAAAGCGGTGTAACGCCGGACATGACAAGAATAATGCTTGAGTACCCCCGGCCGCTTTCATTCGTCGTCGACAAAAATAGAAAATAAATACATTTTTTTACTAGACCTAAGTATCATTGGCGAACAATCGTTTAAAATGGTCAGCATTTCCATCCCCAAATGCAGCCAAGTTGTATCTGACGATGAGAGAACATTCACAGTAAGTTTTATTTCAAAAGATTTCCTTATTATTTACAGAGGTGATTGCCTAGTTGCGCGAGTAATAATTGGCAAAAGTCCATGTTTGTTGTTTGTGTCTTCCTGGTATGAATATAAGTCACTTACCCAGCGTCATTCAAAGAAATAAGCCTTTAACTTTGCGACCCGTCTCCAAGCAATTTATCTTCCATTTTTATGTGGGTCTGTTTGTCCAAGTTTTCTCAGACTGTCTGACTCTGATCATACTTTTTCATAGCCTAATGTTAGGCTAGTAGTACTCCCACTGAGTCCCAGGGCCGTAGTAATCTAGGACTGATGCCAGCCATGTTAGTAGTAGTGAGATAAATACCTTACTCAGTAGGGCACTACTTGCAAGGCAATACTTGCATACTGAGTGAGACAAGGCATAATACACCCATAATGTTGAGAACCACTCAGACAACAGCGTTGAGAACCATTCAGCATTTTAGCTTTTTGCAAAGAGTTCTTATTAGTGAGTAGTTAGCTCTAATTCTGTTCACAATTTCAAGGTCAACATCAATAAGATGTTTACTAACTCTAGGCGTTTTTTTTTTTTGGTGGTGGTGGTGGTGTTACTCAGTTTGGGCTTTTTATGGGTTGACTAACCCTTCTTAGCCCATAATCTTCAAAGAAAAAAAAAGTAGAAAAAACAACAACAAATAATATAATCATGAAATGAAAACCCTTCTCAAAACTGACAAAAGTACTTCCGAGCTATGATTTTGATTTCATTAACTTTTGATTTCAAAATTTTGATTTCAAAATTTTGATTTCATTCTTGTGACTCCCCAGGGAGTGAGAAAGTTTTCAGGAGAGTTAAGGCCCAGTGACCAGGGTAATAATTGTAAAGCGCTTTGATACAGTCTATGACAGTCTAAAGCGCTATATAAGCAATACGATTATTATTACGATTATTATTATTAGCATCTTAAAACTTTAAAATATCTTTCAAACTAAAATACAAATGAAATGATAAACATTTTGTACGTAAAATACTGTTAAATTACAGAAGAAATGAGATTCTGATTACTTCGCAAATTCCTATCTAGGAAATGCATACACAATTAGTGGCATATCACCCGAGTGCACTGGCACTGCTATTTTGAAAATGTTCGTCAGTAAATGCGCACAGTGCTCGATTTTATGCAATATGCCCGCTTTTAGATCTATTGTTTGACAACTTTTTAATTAATTAGATACATCCATCCAAGACTTTTCCTTTTATACAGTATGTAAATGACATCCCTGATAATATAAACAGCACAGTTAGACTGTTTGCTGATGACTGCCTTGTGTACAGAAGAATTGATAACCCCTCTGACCAACAAATCCTCCAAGATAATCTTAACAACTTGAACAATGGCAAAACAAATGGCAAATGAATTTCAACCCCTCTAAATGCTACATCTTGTCAATTTTCTCTAAGAAATGCTTTAAATCACCTGTTTATACCTTATGCAACCAGCCACCCATACCTAGGTGTTGAAATTGATAATAAACTTAGATGGGATAAACATATACATAACATAAACAAGAAAGCTAACTCTGTACTTGGCCTAATAAAACGTAACCTCTCAAACTGTCCCACTGATGTTAAATCCACTGCTTATAAAGCTCTAGTCAGGCCAGTACTTGAGTACGCATCAGCAGTCTGGGACCCCCATCACCAGTGCGATGTGGATAAACTTGAATCTATTTAAAGGAGAGCAGCCAGGTTCTGTATGGCAGACTACTCTTATAAATCTAGTGTAAAAAACATGCTTCATAGATTAGATTGGCCCCTGCTAAAAACAAGAAGATACAACACCCGGCTACATATGCTATATAAAATCAATAACAATCTTGTAGCCATCAATAAAGATGAACTTATCCCCACCGTCAGAACTAATACAGGAAATAATCATGACCTTAATTTCCAGGTTCCCTATGCTAAAAAGAATGTATATAAACACTCTTTCTTCCCTCACACACTAAAGGAATGGAATGCTTTACCATCAGACATTGTACATGCACCAAGTCTCAACTGTTTCAAAGCTAAACTTACTAACACTTGTATTGCTAACTAGTTTTTGTATTATTTTTTACTCATACTTTTTGCGCTCGGTTAGCGTTCATGTCCTCTTGGAAGATTTTTGCCGACTTGACTGATTCAGATTCAGAAGACACTCTTTGAAGCTAAGCCAGTTAGCGAAGGCTCTCATACAAAACGCAACTTTTCATTTTTTTTTTTATGAAACTCAATGAACAAAACGGAAGTGAACGTCTCAATATAGTATCATTGCATGTATCTATTTATTTTGTATTACGTAAAAGTGTTTTATGATGATATGAGAGGCATTGTCAAAAGTTGACCTGCGATCGTTGCGGAAAGGCCTAATTTTTTCAGCGCTTAGGCAAAATTCATCTACACATCTCTGATAAGCCAATGCAGCAGTTTCAACGTTATAAGGTATATGGCGTTTTCTGACTGTATAGCAGCCATTTAGTGGCTATAGCGTATATTGCAGTCAGATATCATCTAAGTGTGTTAGTAGAGGCTGTCTATTTGCAAGACACTCATACTGAATTTTGCATATGACGACATCAGTTTGGTTAGGTTTAGGGTAGGTCTAGGTTAGGTTTAGGTTATGGTATGATGTCATACAAAGGACACCCGGTTTAGGATCTAGGCTACTGTAAA